>JAODAL010021184.1:0-67648 GCA_025379985.1 Phyllomedusa bahiana | reverse complement strand
GGATGGATGAAGGCAAAGCCCGGGTTTGATGGGGGGAATGGGAAGAAAAAGGGGGAGAAGGGGCAGAGATAAGTAAAATAGACGGGCTTGAGGGGGGGAAGGGGAAGAACCAAGGGGAAAAGGGGGTGACCGGAGCGAAGGGAGGAGGAGCTGTCGGGGGAGGCCTTTAGGATATGGGGGGGGGTCACAGATTTTGGGAGACTTGACCAATGGAGGTGCCCTAAATGGAGCCTATGTGGGGCTCCTACAAATAGGGATTATCCCCTTCCATTCTAGGGGGATAAGAGGGGCATGTGTCCACAAGACTGAAGCAACGCCAGGGGGGGGAGAAGGAAGGGGTCTACAATGGGGGAGGGGAAAGGGGTCAGTACAATGGGCGGGCGGGAAAGGGGGTCAGGAAAATGGGTGGAAAAGGGAAAAGGGGTCAGTGAAATGAGGGGGAGAAGGAAGGGTCGTGACAATGAGGCGGGCGGAAAGGGGGTCAGTGACAATGGGGGGGAATCTGGTCCACAGTCTCAGCCCCCCCCAACCCAAACCCCTTTGTGGGGGAGGGGGAGAAAAAGCTGATTTTTCAAGTCCAGCTGCCCCCAAAGGGGAATGGAAGAGAGGGGGAGCAGATTGTGGACAAACCCCTCTTGACTGATCCAACCCCAAAGGGTTGGGGCAGGAAAACCAAAGGGGGGTGTCACCAAATACAACAAAAAATAAAAATTAACATTTTTTTTTTTAGGAAAACAGTAACAAAAACGTTACAGGAAAGAATCTGCAAACTAAGCGATGCCCAAAAATTTAGGGCACATTTATGTATAAAATAAAAGGGGTTGTCTAAAAAAAAAAAATGATGGAGGCCTCATGTACAAAGCTTATGGATGGTGATTGTAGTCTAGATCCAAACCGAGCATTTTTACCCTTTTTTTTTTCATTGTCTTTTCCTTAAAGCTTGATTTTTGTTCATAAGGGGGAAAATAGCCATTTTACTTTTTTACAGGAAAGTATCACTTAAACATGCGCCAGTACAAGGGAGTCGGGTGGGGAGTCAAGGAAAAAAAAAAAGTTGGAGTTTGGGCTTTGGCTCAACGATCCACATCCTGGGCAAACAAAGGGCCCTTGTGAGGGCAATTTTTGGCTCTATATTTCCCCTGGAGTCACCTCTTGGTTTGGATGGATTTCATTCCATTTCTACCCCCTGTCAGGCCTCCCTGATGCAGTTTGGCCCCGGCCCAAAAACGCTATCATGAGTGGGGATGTGCTTTTTTTTCCTTGGGGGTTTCTTATGTGCTAACCCTGACCTTTTACTTTGGGAAACACCCAATAACAACGAGCTATTAGGGGAAAGGGGGAACAGGGTGTAATTTGTAGTAACTGGAAAAAAAAGATTGTTCAGGAGCAAAACAGTAACAATGCAGTTACATGACAAGAAGCAGAACTAAGCAGATGCTAAATAATTGCAGGACAAAGTTATGTATGAGAGCCAAGAGGATTGTCTATAAAATGATGAGTCTCATGTACAAAACTGTACATTGCTCACACACTGATCCATGAGGGTAACAACAATCTAGTAAAAAACTGCACATTGGCATAACTCCCAAGTGTCCTGGATCCTGCAGGACAGTTCCGTACTCCTGGGTTTAGGTCTGGGGTGGGCAGAAATAAGTCTTGGAGATTCAGGGCGTATGCCCCAAATCCCCAGGACTGCGCTCTTCATTACACTGTTTATGCATAGTCTATACTTGCCTCATCGAGTCGGTAAATGTAGAAGTCGTTGCTGGGGAAGCGTCATGATGCTCCCCTAAAGTCACTAGTTGCAGGAGGGTCACCCTGCCCCCATGTACACCATACCATCTACCTGCAGTGCCAACGCACACAGCAGAGGGAGGTAAGTGACCTCCGACACCCCCTCCCTGTCCACCTTACATCACACGCTCTCCTTTCCTGCCCCATTCCCTCCTCCTGAACCCTTCATGGCCTATCCAGCTTTTCTGGGTGCCTGATGTGGGGGATGTCACCCAGCCTTTCCAGGCGCTGGATAGACTATTCCATGTCTGGGAAATCTGGGTATTGCCAAATCTGTAGGGTGTCTGTTTATTTTTATTTATTTTACAGGTTTCATTTTTGGACTACTACTATTTGTTTAATAAAATTGTCAAGAAGGGTTGGTGTCAGGGGGGTGTTTATTCAAATAAATATGTTTTTTTATCTTGTTTATGTGGGGGTTTTTTTTCAATTTTTTCCAGCGTCAGTAATGGATATTTGGTGTCGGCCACCTGTGTCTTTCATCACAAGATGGCTGACACTAATCCCCTGTCACTATTTACCCCAATACTCGACACATCAGGTGTACTGGGAAGAGCCAGGTTACCATCTAATATGAAAGTTCGCTCCTGCAGTTGCTGCAGGCTGGTATTTTTATAATAGGAAGGAGCCCATATCCATGGACCTTCCCATCCTAACAGTATCAGACTGCAGCTATAGGTTTTACTTTGGATCTATACAAAAATGGGGAACCCACCTTTTCTTAATAATTTTTTTATAGATTTTTAATAAACAAAGGCTAAAAAACAAAATTACATGGGGTCCTTCCATTTTCTATAATCAGCCAAGGTAAAATCAGCAGCTGCAGCCTGGTACTATCAAGATGGGTAGGTTGAGTCATGGCCGGGAAAAGTCGTCATGGCAATCTGGAGTGGATGGAGAAAGGGAAAGAGAATGACGCCGATCAGAAAAGACGTCTCCTGTATGTCCCTGGATGTAATTTTACTGTAATCACTTACATGTCTGCAGAGACTGTGTACAGCTGGTATCTATCACTCTATGGTGATTATGTGGCAGTAATATACAGTCTACAGAACCTGAGTACACCTGGTATCTACCACTTTATGGTCACTGTATGGTGGTAATATACAATCTGCAGAGCCTGTGTACAGCTGATATCTACCACTATATGGTCACTGTGTGGCGGTAATATACAGTTTGCAGAGCCTGAGAACAACTGGTAGCTACCACTATATGGTCACTGTATTGTGGTAATATACAGTCTGCAGAGCCTGTGTACACGGCTATATACCACTATATGGTCACTGTATGGAGGTAATATACAGTCTACAGAGTCTGTGAACAACTGGTATTCACTGTATGACAGGGTCACTGTATAGCATGAATATTGGTAGTATTATAATAGTTTATATTCAGGATCAGTATTGCAGTATTATTCAGTCACTATGCGGTGGTGATATGTGATCATGGTGTGGTGGTATTATTCAGTCACTATGTGCTGGTAATATGATGTCATGGTGTAATGATATTATTCAGTCACTATGTGGTGGTGATATGTGGCCATGATGTTGTGGTATAATTTAGTTGCTATCTAGCGGTGATATGTGGTCATTGTGTGATGATTTTATTCAGTCACTGTGTGGTGGTGATATGTGGCCATGGTGTTGTGGCATTATTCAGTCAATATGTGGTGGTGATATGTGGTGTTGGTGTGGAGGTATTATTCAGTAACTATGTGATGGTGATATGTGGTCTTGGTGTGGTGGTATTATTCAGTCACTATGTGATGGTGATATGTGGTCATGATGTGGAAGTATTATGCAGTCACTATGTGGTAGTGATATGTCGTCATAGCGTGATGGTATTATTCAGTCAATATGTGGTGGTGATATGTGGTCATGGTGTTCTGGTATTATTCAGTCACTATGTGATGGTGATATGTGGTCATGATGTGGCAGTATTATGCAGTCACTATGTGGTAGTGATATGTCGTCATAGCGTGATGGTATTATTCAGTCAATATGTGGTGGTGATATGTGGTCATGGTGCGGTGGTATTATTCAGTCACTATGTGATGGTGATATGTGGTCATGATGTGGCAGTATTATGCAGTCACTATGTGGTAGTGATATGTCGTCATAGCGTGATTGTATTATTCAGTCAATATGTGGTGGTGATATGTGGTCATGGTGTGGTGGTATTATTCAGTCACTATGTGATGGTGATATGTGGTCATGATGTGGCAGTGTTATGTAGTCACTATGTGGTAGTGATATGTCGTCATAGCGTGATGGTATTATTCAGTCAATATGTGATGGTGATATGTGGTCATGGTGTGGTGGTATTATTCAGTCACTATGTGATGGTGATATGTGGTCATGATGTGGCAGTATTATGCAGTCACTATGTGGTAGTGATATGTCGTCATGGTGTGATTGTATTATTCAGTCAATATGTGGTGGTGATATGTGGTCATGGTGTGGTGGTATTTTTCAGTGTTGTGGTAATATGAGGTCATATATGGTAATGAGATATGTGATAACTGGACAATGTATGGTAAGGAAACCTGTGATAACTGGACAATGTATGGTAATGAGATGTGATAACTGGATAATTTATGGTAATAAGATGTGATAACTGGACAATATGTGGTAATGAGATGTGATAGCTATACAATGCATGGTATAGAGATGTGATAAACAGACAATGTATGGTAATGAGATCTGAAAAAACTGGACAGCGTATGGTAATGAGATGGAATAACTGGATAATGTATGGTAATGAGTTGTGATAACTGGACAGTGTATGGTAATTAGATATGATAACTGGGACACTGTATTGTAATAAGATGTGATAACCAGACCATGTATGTGACAATTGGGACAATGTATGGTAATGAGATGTGATAACTAGACAATGTATGGTAATGAGATGGAATAACTGGACAGTGTATGGTAATGAGATGGAAAAACTGGACAGTGTATGGTACTGAAATGTGATGATTGGACAATGTATGGTAATGAGATGGAATAACTGGACAATGTATGGTAATGAGATGTGATAACTGGACAATGTATGGTAATGAGATATGATAACTAGATAATGTATGGTAATGAGATGTGAGATAATGTATGTTAATGAGATGCGACAACTGGACAATGTATATTAATAAGACATGATAACTGCATAATGTATGGTAATGAGATTTGATAACAGGACAATATATGGTAATGAGATGTGATAACCGGACCAAGTATGTGACAACTGGGACATTGTATGGTAATGAGATGTGATAACTGGGGCCATGTATGGTAATGAGATGTGATAACTGGATAATGTATGGTAATAAGATGTGATTACTGGGACAATGTATGGTAATGAGATGTGATAACTGGATAATGTATGGTAATGAGCTGTGATAACTGGGACAATGAATGGTAATGAGATAGAATAACGGGACAATGTATGGTAATGAGATGTGATAACTAGATAATGTATGGTAATGAGATGTGATAACTGGACAATGTATGTTAATGAGATATGATAACTGGTACATTGTATTTTAATGATATGTTAACTGGACAGTGTATGGTAATGAGATGGAATAACTGGATAATGTATGGTAATGAGATGTGATAACTGGACAGTGTATGGTAATGAGATATGATAACTAGATAATGTATGGTAATGAGTTGTGATAACTGGACAATGTATGGTAATGAGATATGATAACTGGGACAATGTATGGTAATGCGATGGAATAACTGGACAGTGTATGGTAATTATGGAATAACTGGACAGTGTATGGTAATTATATGGTATAACTGGATAATGTATGGTAATGAGATGTGATAACTGGGACAATGTATGGTAATGAGAAATGATAACTGGACAGTGTATGGTAATGAGATATGATAACTGGGACAATGTATGGTAATGCATTTTCTGAGAACTGAAGAGGTTCATCAGAATTTGCATGGAGCATCTGCCTGGACCATACATGGTGCTCTGTGTGTTACATGGAGACAGTGCAGGATGGACTGGCTGAGGAGCATGCTGCGCTGCCTCCTTACTCTCTCCATGCTGGTGGCCTCCTATGTTTATGCAGAAGGTGTCACAGGAAGACATCCTGATGTGAGTATAATCTACACAAAAAAGATTACAGCAAAGTGATGAGGATGCCCCTGAGCTTCCAGCAGAAGTGGCCCATTATAAGGAGTGTCTGGACTGGACTTGCTTCTTCTCTGTAGACCTCATAGTCAGGGTTTGTCTTCCTCTACACTATCTATCATGTGTCTCCTCAGCTCTTGCAGACCTATAACTCTCAGTGTGAACCAGCATCACTCCTATATAGTCCTTATAGGAAGTTTTGTTGTTTATTTAAACTCCAGGTTTGCCTCCATCTACACATCTGGCTTCAACCTATGACTTTCCACAACAACATCTAACCGCTTGCCATAGACTTTTAGAGAATGCTGAGGCAAGTAGGTATGTAACAGGGGGAGATGCTGTTGTGATGGACATGCTGAGCGTCTCCGGTATTTATCCCATTGTTTGTCCTCACGGTTGACCTCCAACTCTTTAGACATCTCTGTAGACCTCATGTGAAGTGTTCTTCTTCATTTAGACATCTCTGTTGACCTCATGTGCAGTGTTCTTCATTTAGACATCTGTGTAGACCTCATGTGCAGTGTTCATCTTTTAGACATCTCTGTAAACCGCAAGTGCAGTGTTCTTCTTGTAGATATCTCTGTACACCTCATGTGCAGTGTTCTTCTTGTAGATGCCTCTGTAGACCTCATGTGCAGTATTCATCATTTAGAGATGTCTGTAGACCTCATGTGCAGTGTTCATCATTTAGACATCTCTGTAGACCTCATGTGCAGTGTTCATCATTTAGACATCTCTGTAGACCTCATGTGCTGTGTTCTTCTTATGTACATCTCTGTAGACCTCATGTGCAGTGTTCATCTTGTAGACATCTCTTTAGACCTCCTGTGCAGTGTTGTTCTTGTAGACATCTCTGTAGACCTCATGTGCAGTGTTCTTCTTGTAGATATCTTTGTAAACCTCATGTGCAGTGTTCTTCTTGTAGATATCTCTGTAGACCTCATGTGCAGTGTTCATCTTGTAGACATCTCTGTAGACCCCATGTGCAGTGTTCTTCTTGTAGACATCTCTGTAGACCTCATGTGCAGTGTTCTTCTTGTAGACATCTCTATAGACCTCATGTGCAGTGTTCTTCTTGTAGACATCTCTGTAGACCTCATGTGCAGTGTTCTTCTTGTAGAAATCTCTGTAGACCTCATGTGCAGTGTTCTGCTTGTAGACATCTATGTAGACCTCATGTGCAGTGTGATTCTAGTAGACATCTCTGTAGACCTCATGTGCAGTGTTCTCCTTGTAGACATCTCTTTAGACCTCATGTGCAGTGTTCTTCTTGTAGATATTTCTGTACACCTCATGTGCAGTGTTCTTCTTGTAAACATCTCTGTAGACCTCATGTGCAGTATTCATCATTTAGATATGTCTGTTGACCTCATGTGCAGTATTCATCATTTAGACATCTATGTAGACCTCATGTGCAGTGTTCTTCTTGTGTACATCTCTGTAGACCTCATGTGCAGTGTTCATCTTGTAGACATCTCTGTAGACCTCATGTGCAATGTTCTTCTTGTAGATATCTCTGTAAACCTTATGTGCAGTGTTCTTCTTGTAGATACTGTATCTCTGTAGAACTCATGTGCAGTGTTCTTCTTGCAGATATCTCTGTAGAACTCATGTGTAGTGTTCTTCTTGTAGACATCTCTGTAGACCTCATGTGCAGTGTTCTTCTTGTAGACATATCTGTAGACCTCATGTGCAGTGTTCTTCATTTAGACATCTCTCTAGACCTCATGTGCAGTGTTCTTCTTGTAGACATATCTGTAGACCTCATGTGCAGTGTTCTTCATTTAGACATCTCTGTAGACCTCATGTGCAGTGTTATTTTTCATTTAGACATCTCTGTAGACCTCATGTGCAGTGTTTATCAATTAGACATCTCTTTAGACCTCATGTGCACTGTTCTTTTTCATTTAGACATCTCTGTAGACCTCATGTGCAGTGTTTATCATTTAGACATCTCTGTAGATCTCATGTGCAGTGTTCTTCTTTTAGACATCTCCATAGACCTCATGTGCAGTTTTCTTCATTTAGACATCTCTAGAACTCATGTGCACTGTTCTTCTTCATTTAGATATTTCTGTAGACCTCATGTGCAGTGTTGTTCTTCATTTAGACATCTGTGTAGACCTCATGTGCAGTGTTCTTCATTTAGACATCACTCTAGACCTCATGTGCAGTGTTCTTCATTTAGACATATCTGTAGATCTCATGTGCAGTGTTCTTTTTGTAGACATCTCTGTAGACCTCATGTGCAGTGTTCTTCATTTAGACATCTCTGTAGACCTCGTGTGCAGTGTTCTTTTTGTAGACATCTCTGTAGACCTCATGTGCAGTGTTCTTCATTTACACATCTCTGTAGACCTCATGTGCAGTGTTCTTCTTGTAGACATCTCTGTAAACCTCATGTGCAGTGTTCTTCTTGTAGACATCTCTGTAGACCTCATGTGCAGTGTTCATCATTTACACATCTCTATAGACCTCATGTGCAGTGTTCTTCATTTAGACATCTCTCTAGACCTCATGTGCAGTGTTCTTCTTGTAGACATATCTGTAGACCTCATGTGCAGTGTTCTTCATTTAGACATCTCTGTAGACCTTATGTGCACTGTTCTTTTTCATTTAGACATCTCTCTAGACCTCATGTGCAGTGTTGTTCTTCATTTAGGCATCTGTGTAGACCTCATGTGCAGTGTTCTTCATTTAGACATATCTGTAGACCTCATGTGCAGTGTTCTTCATTTAGACATCTCTGTAGACCTTATGTGCACTGTTCTTTTTCAGTTAGGCAACTCTCTTGACCTCATGTGCAGTGTTGTTCTTCATTTACACATCTCTGGAGACCTCATGTGCAGTGTTCTTCTTGTAGACATCTCTGTAGACCTCATGTGCAGTGTTCTTCATTTAGACATCTCTGTAGACCTCATGTGCAGTGTTCTTTTTGTAGACATCTCTGTAGACCTCATGTGCAGTGTTCTTCTTGTAGATATCTCTGTAAACCTCATGTGCAGTGTTCGTATTGTAGAGATCTCTGTACACTATTGCAGTGTTCTTCTGTAAATCTCTCATAGACCTCATGTGCAGTTTTCTTCATTTAGACATCTCTGTAGACTCATGTGCATGTTCTTCTTTTAGATATTCTGTAGACCTCATGTGCAGTGCTCTTCATTTAGACATCTTTCTAGACCTCATGTGCAGTGTTCTTCATTTAGACATCTCTGTAGACCTCATGTGCAGTGTTCTTCATTTAGACATCTCTGTAGACCTCATGTGCAGTGTTCTTCATTTAGACATCTCTGTAGACCTCATGTGCAGTGTTCGTCTTGTATACATCGCTGTAAACCTCATGTGCAGTGTTTATCATTTAGACATCTCTGTAGATCTCATGTGCAGTGTTCTTCTTTTAGACATCTCCTTAGACCTCATGTGCAGTGTTTCTCATTTAGACATCTCTTAGACCTCATGTGCATGTTCTTCTATTAGATACTCTTAGACCTCATGTGCAGTTGTTCTCTTTAGACATCTTGTAGACCTCATGTGCAGTTTCTTCATTTAGAATCACTTAGACCTCATGTGCAGTGTTCTTCATTTAGAATATCTGTAACTCTCATGTGCAGTGTTCTTTTGTAGAATCTCTTAGACCTCATGTGCAGTGGTTCTTCATTTAGACATCTCTGAGACCTCTGTGCAGTGTTCTTTTGTAGACATTCTGTAGACCTCATGGTCAGTGTTCTTCATTTAGACATCTCTGTAGACCTCATGTGCATGTTCTTCTTGTAGACATCTCTGTAAACCTCATGTGCAGTGTTCTTCATTGTAGACATCTCTGTAGACCTCATGTGCAGTGTTCATCATTTACACATCTCTTAGACCTCATGTGCAGTGTTCTTCTTTAGACATGTCTCTAGTCCGCATGTGCAGTGTTCTTCTTGTAGACATATCTGTAGACCTCATGTGCAGTGTTCTTCTTTAGAATCTCTGTAGACCTTATGTGCATGTTTTTTCATTTAGACATCTCTAGAACCTCAGTGCAGTGTTTTCTTCATTTAGCATTTGTAGACCTCATGTGCAGTGTTCTTCATTTAGACAATCTGTAGACCTCATGTGCATGTTCTTCATTTAGACATCTTGTAGACCTTATGTGCATGTTTTTTCATTTAGACATCTCTTAGACCTCATGTGCAGTGTTCTTCATTTAGGCATCTGTGTAGACCTCATGTGCAGTGTTCTTCATTTAGACATCTCTCTAGACCTCATGTGCAGTGTTTATCATTTAGACATCTCTGTAGATCTCATGTGCAGTGTTCTTCATTTACACATCTCTGTAGACCTCATGTGCAGTTTTCTTCATTTAGACATCTCTGTAGACCTCATGTGCACTGTTCTTCTTCATTTAGATATCTCTCTAGACCTCATGTGCAGTGTTGTTCTTCATTTAGACATCTGTGTAGACCTCATGTGCAGTGTTCTTCATTTAGACATCTGTGTAGACCTCATGTGCAGTGTTCTTCATTTAGACATCTCTGTAGACCTCATGTGCAGTGTTCTTTTTGTAGACATCTCTGTAGACCTCATGTGCAGTGTTCTTCATTTAGACATCTCTGTAGACCTCATGTGCAGTGTTCTTCTTGTAGATATCTCTGTAAACCTCATGTGCAGTGTTCTTCTTGTAGACATCTCGGTCAACCTCATGTACCGTGTTCTTCTTGTAGATATCTCTGTAGACCTCATGTGCAGTATTCATCATTTAGATATGTCTGTAGATCTCATGTGCAGTGTTCATCATTTAGACATCTCTGTAGACCTCATGTGCAGTGTTCATCATTTAGACATCTCTGTAGACCTCATGTGCAGTGTTCTTCATTTAGACATCTCTGTAAACCTCAAGTGCAGTGTTCTTCTTGTAGATATCGCTGTACACCTCATGTGCAGTGTTCTTCTTGTAGATGCCTCTGTAGACCTCATGTGCAGTATTCATCATTTAGATATGTCTGTAGATCTCATGTGCAGTGTTCATCATTTAGATATCTCTGTAGACCTTATGTGCAGTGTTCATCATTTAGACATCTCTGTAGACCTCATGTGCTGTGTTCTTCTTATGTACATCTCTGTAGACCTCATGTGCAGTGTTCATCTTGTAGACATCTCTATAGACCTCCTGTGCAGTGTT
The DNA here is from genome assembly GCA_025379985.1 of Phyllomedusa bahiana. Taxonomy (NCBI): domain Eukaryota; kingdom Metazoa; phylum Chordata; class Amphibia; order Anura; family Hylidae; genus Phyllomedusa; species Phyllomedusa bahiana. The sequence goes on along the minus strand of JAODAL010021184.1, from coordinate 56,541 downwards.
CTTCTTGTAGACATCTCTGTAGACCTCATGTGCAGTGTTCTTCTTGTAGATATCTCTGTAGACCTCATGTGCAGTGTTCTTCTTGTAGACATCTCTGTAGACCTCATGTGCAGTGTTCTTCTTGTAGACATCTCTGTAGACCTCATATGCAGTGTTCTTCTTGTAGATATCTCTGTAAACCTCATGTGCAGTGTTCTTCTTGTAGACATCTCTATAGACCTCATGTGCAGTGTTCTCCTTGTAGACATCTCTGTAGACCTCATGTGCAGTGTTCTTCATTTAGACATCTCTGTAGACCTCATGTGCAGTGTTCTTCTTGTAGACATCTCTGTAGACCTCATGTGCAGTGTTCTTCTTGTAGACATCTCTGTAGACCTCATGTGCAGTGTTCTTCTTGTATACAACTCTGTAGACCTCATGTGCAGTGCTCTTCTTGTAGACATCTCTGTAGACCTCATGTGCAGTGTTCTTCTTGTAGACATCTCTGTAGACCTCACGTGCAGTGTTCTTCTTGTAGACATCTCTGTAGACATCATGTCCTGAGTTCTTCTTGTAGATATCTCTGTAGACCTCATGTGCAGTATTCAACATTTAGATATCTCTCTAGATCTCATGTGCAGTGTTCATCATTTAGACATCTCTGTAGGCCTCATGTGCAGTGTTCTTCATTTAGACATCTGTGTAGACCTCATGTGCAGTGTTCTTCATTTAGACATCTCTGTAAACCTCAAGTGCAGTGTTCTTCTTGTAGATATTGCTGTACACCTCATGTGCAGTGTTCTTCTTGTAGATGCCTCTGTAGACCTCATGTGCAGTATTCATCATTTAGATATGTCTGTAGATCTCATGTGCAGTGTTCATCATTTAGACATCTCTGTAGACCTTATGTGCAGTGTTCATCATTTAGACATCTCTGTAGACCTCATGTGCTGTGTTCTTCTTTTTTACATCTCTGTAGACCTCATGTGCAGTGTTCTTCATTTAGACATCTCTGTAGACCTCATGTGCAGTGTTCTTCTTGTAGACATCTCTGTAGACCTCATGTGCAGTGTTCTTCTTGTAGATATCTCTGTAGACCTCATGTGCAGTGATCTTCTTGTAGACATCTCTGTAGACCTTATGTGCAGTGTTCTTCTTGTAGACATCTCTGTAGACCTCATATGCAGTGTTCTTCTTGTAGATATCTCTGTAAACCTCATGTGCAGTGTTCTTCTTGTAGACATCTCTGTAGACCTCATGTGCAGTGTTCTTCTTGTAGACATCTCTGTAGACCTCATGTGCAGTGTTCTTCTTGTATACTTCTCTGTAGACCTCATGTGCAGTGCTCTTCTTGTAGACATCTCTGTAGACCTCATGTGCAGTGTTCTTCTTGTAGACATCTCTGTAGACCTCATGTGCAGTGTTCTTCTTGTAGACATCTCTGTAGACTTCATGTCCTGAGTTCATCTTAATTTTTTCTCCATACTGATGTATATACGCTGATGGATTCAATGATGTCTTCATTATCAGGGTTATTCTTCATCTACTCTTTATAACATGAAAAAATACTACAAACATCTCACATTCGGAGCATAATTTCCACAGTCTTCTGTAAAGTCCTTATATTCCTTTTTCCTCTTAGGTCTCATTCTGACAACATAGATTTTTAGTTGCAGGTTTTTGGCATAAATTCTTCACCAACAATTCACTGCACAATACAAGTTGTGAAACCCCATCCACATGGAAGTCAGCACAGAGTTCAGGGTGTGCTGTGGATTTATATGCCAATTCCATGGCTGAAATGTTGCTGATTTAAAGTCTCAAAGCCAGCTGAGAAGTGGATACAGTCATATCCAGTGTAGACAGTGCTCTGTGAGCTAAACTGCATGGACTTCAGACTGTTACATTGTACATACAGTAGCTAGGCCCGCTCTCGGCTGATAAGCGGAGACAATTTTATCTAATATAGACAATGCTTTGTGAGCTGAACATAGTAGCAGCAGAAGCAAAAATCACTAGTAGTGATTTGCTACAGTGTACCGATCTGACGTCCAGGCTATTTAGTTCACAGAGACAAAGCTGTATACACTTCTTAGCTATACACAATGTATCCATCTTGAGTTCAGACTGTTTATCTCACAGAGCATTGTCTATACTGGATTCAGCTGTCTCTATTTCTCAGCTGAGAGCAGGACTAGCTATGTACAATGTATCAGTCTGGAGTCCAAGCCTTTTAGCTCACAGAGCATTGTCTATACTGGATACAACTGTATCCATTTCTCAGCTGAGAGCAGGACTAGCGATGTACAATATATCAGTGTGAAGTCTAGCCTGCTGAGCTCACAGAGCAGTGTCTAGACTGGATACAATTGTCTCCACTCCTCAGCTGAGAGCAGGACTTGCTATGTACAATGTATTAGACTAGAGTCCAGGCTGCTGAGCTCACAGAGCATTGTCTATACTGGTAGATATACAATTGTATCTACTTCTCAGCTGAGAGCAGGACTTGCTATGTACAATGTATCAGTCAGTCTGGAGTCCAGGCTGCTGAGCTCATAGAGCATTGTCTAGAATGGATACAATTGTCTCCACTTCTCAGCTGAGAGCAGGACTTGCTATGTACAATATATCAGTCTGGAGACCAGGCTATTTCATTTACAGAGCATTGTCTACACTGGTTACAATTAGCTCCACTTCTCTGCTGAGAGCAGAACGTGCTATGTGCAATGTATCAGTCTGGAGTCCAGGCTATTTCGCTCACAGATCATTGTCTAGATGTATCTATTTCTCAGCTGAGAGCAGGACTTGCTGTGTACAATGTATTAGTCTGAAGTGCAGGCTGCTGAGCTCACAGAGCATTGTCTACACTGAATACAATTGTATCCACTTCTCAGCTGAGAGCAGGACTAGCTATGTACAATGTATCAGTCTGACGTCCAGGCTGCTGAGCTCACAGAGCATTGTCTAGACTAGATAAAACTGTATCCACTTCTCAACTGAGAACAGGACAAGCTATGTACGAGTTTGTAGCACCTGAATATAAGTTTTTTCCTGACAGAAATCAAATACCTTGTAAATGGTGATGAATTGAAAAATGAAGTCTATAAGAAAGAACTTACCAAGTACTAAGCTTAATTTACATAAAACTTGAGGACCTCTGTTATGTGGATGGATGGACGGATGGATGCATGGACGGATGGATGGTTGGACGGACGGATGGTTGGACGGACGGATGGTTGGACGGACGGATGGTTGGACGGACGGATGGTTGGACGGACGGACGGTTGGATGGACGGACGGTTGGATGGACGGTCGGGTGGACGGACGGGTGGACGGACGGTTGGATGGACGGACGGGTGGACGGACGGGTGGACGGACGGGTGGACGGACGGACGGACGGATGGATGAACGGACGGATGGTTGGATGGACGGATGGTTGGACGGACGGACGGATGGATGAACGGACGGATGGTTGGATGGACGGATGGTTGGACGGATGGATGGATGGATGGATGGATGGTTGGATGGAGGGATGGATGGATGGATGGATGGGTGGATGGATGGGTGGATGGATGGATGGATGGGTGGATGGATGGATGGGTGGATGGATGGATGGATGGGTGGATGGACGGATGGGTGGATGGACGGAGGGATGGGTGGATGGACGGATGGACGGGTGGATGGACGGACGGACGGATGGGTGGACGGACGGGTGGATGGACGGACGGGTGGATGGACGGACGGGTGGATGGACGGACGGGTGGATGGACGGACGGGTGGATGGACGGATGGATATATGGACGGATGGATGGGTGGACGGACGGACGGGTGGGGTGGGTGGGTGGACGGATTGGTGGATGGACGGATGGACGGTCGGATGGATGGACGGATGGGTGGACGGACGGATGGGTGGATGGATAGTTTTGGGTTGTCTGGTCAGGACTTCTGCTGTGGGTTGGAAATCTTTGGGGTCAGTTTTTTCTGGCCCCTACGATAACACCGATATAATCCAGTAATGCTGCATAGTAACATTAAGGCTATGTCTACACTGCACTGGATTTTCGTCGGATTTTCAGTGAATTTAGTTTTTAGAATCCGCCGAATAATTCGACTGTACCCAGCGCTGTGTAGACTTCAATAGAAAAATCTGTGCTATAGTCTACACAGCACGGGTTCTCTACTGAAGCCACCGGCCGTCCAGTGGAAGATAGAACATGTTGTATCTTCCATTGACTACTGGTTGGATTCTTATGCGGCCCATGTACTGAGCTGCCTCCTGGAATCCGAAATCCGACTGCGTATTTTTGTGCAAGAAAACCATGGTGCGGCAAAGTTATAATACCATTGAATTTCCAACAGTATTATAACTTTGCCGTGGAGACATAGCCTATGAGTGGAGAATATTTCCAATGAGGTTCATCCCAAAAGCCCCAAAACTTTATTTATCTCCTATTGTATATTCAGCCTTATTTCCCTTTGCAAATTCATCCCCATTAGGAGCTGGCAGAGATTTGAATGGTATAGGATTGCTGCCATCTATACCTTGTCCTGTCTTGATATGGAAATAGTTTCTGTATGTAAAGTATATACCTGATCCTGCGGCCGGTAACCGGATATACAGGTAATTAGGGGTTTAGGGTGTATGGTGGCTACACTCTATAGATACCTGCTCTATGACTCAGTCTATCAGCACGGACAGATACTTCATGTTCCTTCTAATTTTACCAAAATTGCAAAAAAAGTTTCCATGTAACCTTATGTTTTGGGGGCTTTGGGGGCCCCACATCTTCTATGTAACTTTGCAAACTCAGTGTCACTGGAATTGTACTGGACTGCAGAATACAGCGAAAACAAAATTTATACCAAAGAGGGAACTCCATGAAAATGAAATCCCTGTAAAAATGGCACACTTAAGTTTTGTTTTCATGTTCCATTGAATTTTTTTGCGGTTTCCCAGTATATTCTATGGTGCAGTAAATGGAACCATTAAAAGGAACATCTTGTCCCGCAAAAAACAAGCCCTCAACTGTCTATACAGATGAAAAAATAAAAGAAGTTCTGGCCCTTGGAAGGCAGGGAGGAAAAACCAGGGTTGCATATATCTGGTATTCATTGGAAGGGGGGAAGGCTGCAGTACCTGACACAACCACGGACAGGAGAGGCGTCATCCATGGAGAACACGTCTCATACAGCAACAATGAACTATGTGTTACAACTACAGTATGTGTGACGGCCCTCAGTACTCACCACATAATCATGTGAGATTTAGGCGTTGCTCATCGTAGTTGCCTGTAAAATAATTAAGATATATTTTATTCAATGAACCAAACAGGAATACAGAGGTTAACCCCTTCACAGCCCTAGACCACCAGGGATGCTGACATTTGTCATTTCTATCACCTATTCTTCTATGGATGCATACATTAATGTGACCCTGCCCTATACCACCAAGGATATTGACATTAATTCCGTTGCACATTGAGAATATATACATATCATAGTGGCAACTATAGGACCCTTGGAGTTCAAACATTTTTGGGTCCATCCTCTTTGCTGTTGGGTTGCAGGATCCTAGGGTGCCACAAGGGTAATATGCACGTTTTTAGTAAAAGGTCCAAGGGTGATATGGTCCAAGATAGTAACTGGTAAAGGGTGGGAGGGGCTGTATATGGAGCTGTAAGGCAACCCTAGCAAGTCCCCACAACAACATCTTTCGCACAAATGGTGGTAGGAAATTGGCTTTTGGAAAGGGGCAAATGAACACCAGGCCCTTCTACTGGAGACAAAACCATAATAGGGGGCAGATTTTGGACTTTGCTTTGGGGGCCCCACATCTTCTATGTAACATTTAGGAACTAAGGGCCACATGTATGAAACTGTTTAGGTCTAAAACGCACTTTTTTGCCCATAGGTTACTATGGGCAAAAGAGTGAGTTTTAGACCTAAACAGTTTCATACATGTGGCCCTAAGTTCAGTGTTGACCAAAGACAATGTCTACATGGAGATTGTATGTTCTCCTAGTGAGAAGGTGAAGGAAGGAGAGCACAGGACAGGATATAGAGCTTGCTAGGTTGTGTTAAGGTCCTAAGTAGTCTTGATATCCTCTCACAATAGCTGGGCAAAGGCAATGAGTGGTTTGAATGGTCGAGAGACCTAATCCGAGGACAAAGGCTTTAGTCAACCACGTCCAACTTGATGAGAGTTCTGCTACTTTGATGTATTTGGGCAATGTGACACCATCTACATGGATATTGTATGTTCTCTTAGTGAGAAGGTGAAGGAAGGAGAGCACAGGACAGGATATAGAGCTTGCTAGGTTGTGTTAAGGTCCTAAGTAGTCTTGATATCCTCTCACAATAGTTGGACAAAGGCAATGGACGGTTTGGATGGTTGAGGGCCCTAATACAAGGTCAAAGGCTTTAGTCAACCATGTCCAACTTGATGAGATTTCTGCTACTATGATGTATTTGGGCAATGTGACACCATCTACATGGAGATTGTATGTTCTCTTAGTGAGAAGGTGAAGGAAGGAGAGTGCAGGACAGGATGATGAGGTTGCTAGGTTGTGTTAAGGTCCTAAGTAGTCTTTATAGCCTCTCACAATAGCTGGACAAAGGCAATGAGTGGTTTGAATGGTCGAGAGACCTAATACAAGCTCAAAAGCTTTAGTCAACCATATCCTACTGAGAGTTCTGCTCCTATGATGTGTTTGGTCAATGAGACACTGTGAAGGGACTAATTGTATCTCATGGATAAGTTGCTCCTCCATAATGTGGTGCTGCCAACAATGCCGCCCCCATTGGGAGATCTATAGACTCTCTACTGCCCCAAGGCATAGATTGGCCAGGTGTAAAGTCAATGGATTCTCTACATCCCAGCACTTATTGTTACTTTGTTCACTTTGGCAGCTGGACCGTGAATATGATCTTTGGATGAACATTGTACAGAAGGCTGGAAGACGGAGCAAGAGATCCTTCACTACAAGTAATCAATATCATTTCCATTTCTGGGAACAGGGTCAGCTCTTTTTATACGGAGCTCCATGTCCCCAGCCTAGACCCAACATTACATCATCCAATTCTGGATCTAATTGGATGGTCAAGAGCCTATGATTGGCTCACCTAAAAATTATCCATCCCCACTACAGTGACTAGAGGAGGTAGAGGAGGTACATACAGGAACATCCCCCGTGATATCATGAAAACAGGGGCATAGTGGCTCATTGCAAATAACCCCCCAACACACACACACCTACCATCTGCCATTTATAATATTGGTGTCTTTTTAAGGGGCACGGCGACCATAGTGTCCCCTCAGGCATAAGGGGTTGGCGCAACTTTGACCCATTTAATCCTGTAGCTATTCCTCTGTCGTGTATAGACAAGGCACCGGGGCCTTGGTGTGATTGCTACTCCTGGGCCCCTATAGCTACATCCCTCCAGTGCTCCACCCAGTGTGTATTTGGGGCACCAGGGCCTGGGTGTGACTACTGTCCCATCACTACTATAGCTACACAGTGCGATGCTCTCCCCAGTTTATGCTCTCCCCAGGGTCTGGGAGTGACTGTTACCCCTGTGCCCCTATAGCTGCACCCATGCAGTGCTCCCCACAGTGTATATATAGGGCACCAGGGCCAGGATGTGACTACTATCCCATCATCCCTATAGCTACACAATGCTATGCTCTCCCCAGTGTATAGATAGGGCTACAGGGCCAGGGTGTAACTACACCCCTGCAGTTCATACACCCATCCAGTGTATAGATAGGGCACAAGGGCACCAGTGCTTGGGTTCTTCTAGTAATTTCGTTGTATGACAGTAATCCTGATTTCTTGGCTTCTCCTGTTTAGTTGTGTCTTTCGGCGCCTGCACATTCCCATTTACCTTCAATGGAGTCTCATATTCCCAATGCACCACTGATGGAGGGATGCACTTCTACTGGTGCGGGCAATCCTCCAGCGTGGACACGGATCACCTATGGAGCATCTGCTCCGGAGCAGGTGATGAGAGGCATCATTGTATGTTGTCTGATTCCCACTCCTGAGGACACCACCGGTTGTTAATGCATTGATTGTGTTGTAGGGATCATTGGGCTGACTGAATGCTCCCCGGTGTCCCCCTCCAATGTCAGCTCCTCTGTCTGCCTCCTCAAGAATAATGATATCATAGGTCTAAACCTGGCATCCACCTACTGCACAGTCACCTGGACGTATTTCGGAGGATATCTGCAAGCGTACTGCAGTGCTCCAGGTAAGTCACAGTATGTCGCCAGAGGAGCATCTATTGGAGGGTGCAGAAGTAGCAATTTGCCCTGTCTAGGGTATAGCTATAAGCAGTACAGGGGTAGGGCCCAAGCCCTATCTAGGTTGTAGCTATAAGGGGTACAGTGGTAGCACCCAGGCCCTATCTAAAGTGTAGCTATAAGAGTTACAGGGGTGGCGCCCAAGCCCTGGCTAAGGTGTAGCTGTAATGGGCCTAGAGGTAGCACCCAGGCCCTGTCTAGGGTGTAGCTATAAGGGGTGCAGGGATAGCACATAGTCCCTGTCTAGGGTGTAGATATAAGGGGTGCAGGGGTAGCACCCAGGCCCTATCTAAGGTGTAGCTATATGAGGTACAGGGTTAGTTCCCAGGACCTGTCTAGGGTGTAGCTATAAGGGTACAGCGGTAATGCCCAGGACCTGTCTAGGGTGTAGCTATAACAGGTACAGGGGAAGAGCCCAGGACCTGTCTAGGGTGTAGCTATAAGGGTACAGGGGTAATGCCCAGGACCTGTCTAGGGTGTAGCTATAACAGGTACAGGGGTAATGCCCAGGTCCTGTCTAGGGTGTAGCTATAAGGGTACCGGGGTATTGTCTAGGCCCTGGTGTCACATAAGAATCCACCAGTGTTAGAAATGACACAAAAAGTTGTATAATTGGATCTTTGTCTCCATAGCCTCTACAACATCCTCCTCTACCGCAACCTCCACAGTCTCAAGTCCAAAAACTACGCCCCTGAGCCCATCACCCACAACTGCTTCATCTGTTTCATCAGCTGTAGTCGCACTTCAACCAACCACAGTCTCATCTATGAGTTCAACAATAGCTACAACAGGGTCGAACACAACCAAGGTCTCTTCTGTGGCATCGTCAACCACTACTCCATCATCCATAATTAGTATCTCATCCATAACATCATCATCAACCACAACTCCATCATCTACAACTTATGCCTCATCCATAACATCATCAACCAATACTCCATCATCCATAATGAATAGCTCATCCATAACATCATCATCAACTACAACTCCCTCATCTATTAAGAGTGCCTCATCAATAACATCATCAACCACAACTCCATCATCCATGACTAATGTCTCATCCATAACATCATCAACCACAACTCTATCATCCATAACTAATGTCTCATCCGTAACATCATCATCAACTACAACTCCGTCATCTATTAAGAGTGTCTCATCCATAACATCATCAACCACAACTCCATCATCCATGATTCGTGTCTCATCCATAACATCATCAACCACAACTCTATCATCCATAACTAATGTCTCATCCATAACATCATCATCAACTACAACTCCATCATCCATAACTAATATCTCATCCATAACATCATCATCATCAACCACAACTCCGTCATCTACAACTTATGCCTCATCCATAACATCATCAACCACAACTCCATCACCCATAACTAATATCTTATCCAGATCATCATCATCAACTACAAATCCATCATCCATAAAGAGTGCCTCATCCATAACATCATCATCAACCACAACTCCATCATCCACAACTTATGCTTCATCCATAACATCATCAACCACAACTCCATCATCCATAACTAATGTCCCATCAATATCATCATCAACCACAACTCCATCATCCACAACATGTGCCTCATCCATGACATCATCATCAACCACAACTCCATCATCCAAAACTAATGTCTCATCCATGGCATCATCATCAACCATAACTCCATCATAAGAAACTAATGTCTAATCAATGGCATCATCATCAATTGAAACTACAGCTTACACTTCATTCATAACATCAACCACAACTCCATCATCCATAACTAATGTCTCATCTATAACATCAGCCACAACTCCATCATCCATAACTAATGTCTCATCTATAATATCAGCCACAACTATGACTAGTATCTCATTCAAAAATTCATTATCAACCACAACCCCATCATCCATGAGCAACTCAATGACCTCAGTGACATCACACCTAGCTACAGGTCCTCTTAATACAGTCAGCAAAGGTGCAGTTTTGGGAGATACAGCGTTGTCCTCGCCACTCACCACCACAACTACCTCCACAGCTGGTCATGGTAAGTAGAAAGGGCTGCAGATGGCTTGTAGGCTTCTCGAGGACCATGGTTATCAGCTGCTATGGGTTTTACCACCAGGATAGTAGCTGCCAATGGTACCCCACCTGTATTCACATCTCTGTAGTTCAGTTACTGTGTGATAATGGGCAAATCCCTGTGAGACCAAAGTAAGGTGAAGAAGATACAAGGGAAGGAGAAAGAACCAAAATAGCCATGAACCTTCTATGATCTGAGCCAAAGGTCTTACCGTAAAGCTGGTCTCGATAGACCCATTGTCGATCTAGTGTGTATAGGGGTCTTCCACAAGCCTCTCCTGCAGTGGCCACTACATTAGGTATTACATGAAGCCTCCTGAAATGATTGGGCACCAGTGATACATCATTGAGCTGAGAGTAGAGCGGGGGCGTTCACATAGTGGTCCATGCACTGAAATAAGTCATAAGGACAAGAGTAACCCTAATGGAACAACCTCTGTAAAATGATGCCAGAAGCCAGCAAGCATAGCTCTAGGGGTTGGGCTACCCTCCATGGTTTGGCAGGGTCATTGTTGTCCTTGGTTGTTGTCTGGTCATTCAAATGGGGAAACGTTTATTACCCACAATTCCTGTGACATATTTGCCTTTACTTTCCCTGGCATCAACTGTATTAGCTATTATCATGTATTCAATAAAAGTTCCGTCAAGTGCCGTCCCACAGCGAATGTTGCTGTTCACAGATCTGCTACATGTAATCTCCAGAATTTATACATCATCTTCTCTATCACTGATGCTGACCATGTGCTTATATCCTACCCTATACCAGGACCAGCATCTACAGCCGGGAGCAGTCTGCAGCTGTCGATGGAGCAGATATATCAGGTCAGTCGCTGGGTCCTCTTTCTGGGAAATCTGTTACATTCGACTTCCCAACTGCAACATATGAAGGAAATCTAATAATCCGACCAGAACTAATACAGAGATACAAGAATGGTGTTCTAGTTATATAGTGTATCTCCCCCTTATAGAGTGTAAGCTCCTATGGTCAGGACCCTTCCTCATCCCCCACCTCTTGTATCTCCTCCTTATAGAGTGTAAGCTCCTATGGTCAGGACTCTTACTCATCCTCCACCTCTTGTATCTCCTCCTTATAGAGTGTAAGCTCCTATGGTCAGGACTCTTACTCATCCCCCACCTCTTGTATCTCCTCCTTATAGAGTGTAAGCTCCTATGGTCAGGACTCTTACTCATCCCCACCTCTTGTATCTCCTTATAGAGTGTAAGCTCCTATGGTCAGGACTCTTACTCATCCCCCACCTCTTGTATCTCCTCCTTATAGAGTGTAAGCTCCTATGGTCAGGACTCTTACTCATCCCCCACCTCTTGTATCTCCTTATAGAGTGTAAGCTCCTATGGTCAGGACTCTTACTCCTCCCCCACCTCTTGTATCTCCTCCTTATAGAGTGTAAGCTCCTATGGTCAGGACTCTTACTCATCCCCCACCTCTTGTATCTCCTCCTTATAGAGTGTAAGCTCCTATGGTCAGGACCTTATAGAGTGTAAGCTCCTATGGTCAGGACTCTTACTCATCCCCCACCTCTTGTATCTCCTCCTTATAGAGTGATATCGGCGTAGTGGGCTTTCCCCTTTTGCAGTCGTTACATGCAATATCCTGTGTGTTTAGTACTTATAATGTTTGACTATAACAAAATTTATCCCTTACATATTATAATAGTTACATTGTCATTCCCAGAATCTCCTGAGCTCTGGAGGGGGCAGTGTCATGGAGTCGCTCCACAGTTTCATCACAGTCGCCTCCGCTGGTCTCCAGCAGAATGACGTGCCATTAGTCCTGTATGTTCTAGGTAACATCACAAGACAAGTTCAACTTAGAGATCTGCGCATAGACGTGGACACGCTAAAAGTAAGTAGAGAGCAGCGAACGGATGGACAGCGTCTGCACCACAACATCTGTATATCATAAAAGTCAGAGAGATGTACAAAAGCACTAAGGGTCAGGTTCTGGCGGTACTAAAATTATCCATAAGTGCCCACTTACCCAATGGAGGCTAAAAGTGACGCCCTACTAAAACCACTCCCAATCCTTGCCTTAATTCTTACCCAAATTTTTCCCTTAGTTTTAATCCTAAATCCCACTTTAACCCTAACGGTAACCCCAGCTCTAATTACCCATCCTCTCCGTACCATAAACCAACCCTAACTGTAACTAAATATGCAACCCTAAATCTAATTTCAACCCTAAACCAAATTGTAATTCTAACTCATGCCTCAACCTAGCTCCAACCCTAGCTCTAGCTAAAACTTCAACCCTGATCCTAAATCCAACCCCAGCTATAACTAAAACTATATCCCTAATTCTAACCCTAACACCTATCCCAGCTGTAACTAAAGCTCCAACTCTTATTCTAACCCTAACACCAATCCCAACCTTAACCCTAGTTCTATCCTTAACCCAATCCAAAACCAACCTGGCCTAATCCCCAACCCCCGGTCTAGCTAAAAAAACCCAACATAACCCAAATCAAAGTAATTCTAAAATAATTTACAAATCAACCTGATTCCCTCTTAAACCAAAATTGTAATCTTAAACCTAATTCCAGCTCCAACTGTAACCCTACATTCAACCAAACTGAATTTCTAACCCCAACATTAATCTCTAGTCCAATCTGAACCCTGACTCCAACCCCAATTTAGAGTTAGGGTTTATTTTTCCACAAATTCTGGCAAAATATTCCCAAATATCTTAGCCCCCCCACTAACCCAAATGAAAACCACCCAAACCAAAACCCCAACTGAAACTTCAACCTAGACCCTAACCCCAACTGAAACTGCAACCTTAACTCTAACCTCAACTGAAACTCCTAACTAAACTGTAGTCCCAGCTGAAACTCCTAACTAAACTGTAGTCCCAACTGAAACACCAGCCTAAACCCTAACCCAAACTGAAACTCCAACCTAAAACATAACCCCAACTGAAATTCCAACCTAAACCCTAACACAAACTGAAATTACAACCTAAACCCTAACCCCAACTGAAACTCCAACCCAAAACCCCAAAACCCCAACGAAACTCCCAACCAAAAACCCAACCTTAATGAAACCCAACCAAAGCCAAACCCCCCAATGAAACTCCCCAAACCTACACCCTAACCCCCAAATGAAACTCCAACCCAAACCCTAACACTAACTGAAAAATCCATCCCAAAAACCCTAACCCCATAGCAACTCCAACCCAAAACCCTAATCCCCAAATGAAACTCCACCTAAAACCCTAACCTTAATGTAAACTCCAACCTAAACCCAACCCCCAAAAGAAAATTTCCAAAACCCAAAAACCCTAACCCAAACTGAAATTCCAACCTAAACCCTAACCCCAACTGAAATTCCAACCTAAACCCTAACCCCAACTGAAAGTCCAATCTAAGCCCTAACCCCAACTGAAATTCCAATCTAAGCCCTAACCCCAACTGAAATTCAACCTGAACCCTAACTGAAACTCCAACCTAAACCCTAACCCCAACTGAAACTCCAACCTAAACCCTAACTGAATCTCCAACCTAAACCCTAACGTCAACTAAAATTCCAACCTAAACCATAACCCCAACTGAAACAACAACATAAACTCTAACCTAAACTGATACTCCTAACTAAACCCTAATCCCAACTGAACACTAGCCTAAATCCTAACCCAAACTGAAATTCCAACCTAAACTCTAACCCCAACTGAAATTCCAGCCTAAATCCTAACCCCAACTGAAACTCCAACCTAAACCCTAACAGAATCTCCAACCTAAACCCTAACCTTAACTGTAACTCCAACCTAAACCCTAACCCCAACTGAAACAACAACATAAACTCCAACCTGAACTGATACTCCTAACTAAACCCTAATCCCAACTGAAACACCAGCCTAAACCCTAACCCAAACTGAAACTCCATCCTAAACCTTAATCCCAACTGAAACTCCAAACTAAACCATAACCCTAACCTCAACTGAAACTCCAACCTAAACCCTAACCCTTACTGAAACTCCAATCTAAACCCTAACCCCAACTGAAATTCCAACCTAAACCCTAACCCCAACTGAAACTCCAACCTAAACTCTAACCTGAACTGCAACTCCTAACTAAACCCTAATCCCAACTGAAACACCAGCCTAAACCCTAATCCCAACTGAAATTCCAACCTAAACCCTAACCCCAACTGAAACTCCAACCTAAACCCTAACCCTAACTGAAACTCCATCCTAAACCCTAACCCCATCAGCAACTCCAACCTAAACCCTAATCCCAACTGAAACTCCAACCTAAACCCTAACCTTAACTGAAACTCCAACCTAAACCCTAACCCCAACTGAAACTCCAACCTAAACCCTAACCCCAACTGAAACTCCAACCTAAACCCTAACACAAACTGAAACTCCATCCTAAACTCTAACCCAAATGTAAAATTCCAACCTTAACCCTAACCCCAACTGAAAGTGCAACCTAAACCTTAGCCCCAACCCCAATTTAGGGTTAGAGAATTTTTTCCATAAATTGATTCCAAATCAAGTCGCCAATATTCCGGCTGTAACCACCATGCGAGTCCATTGCACAACACTACGCGTAAGAGCAAAGTCGTCCGATGTAAGAAGCCATGTTTTTTTTCTTCTATAGAAGGTTCTTGCAATCTCCAACCAGTTAATTCATACCATGTCCTCAGAACCTTCCTTCAGTCTGGAAAAGAACTTAGGTCCTCAGTTATTGTTATGTCTGGAGAACCTTCTATCGGTCATGAGCACCACAGAACATTCCTTCACTTTATCCTTTGCACATTTGGACATGCACTGCGCCGTCACTCCCTGTGATGTCCTAGAAAACAATGGGCTCCTGATCCTGGACACGGGGACCACAATATCACTGCCCGGTGTTGACATTGACTATCCTTCTGAATGTCTCATGAACCTGTTGTCTGTGACGTACACACCTCAGGTTGGAAGCTTCAACAGCCACTATGACTGTGATAAGGACTCGGTCTGCCCCTACATCTTGGCTGGCGACATAAAGACACATGTCTTGATGTTGGACAATTTGACCTTCCACAAGGTGGACATCAACATGACTTTCACGTGTGGAAACAGGACGTGTGACCAGGGCACTCTATGTGTGTTCTGGGATTTCCAGCTCCATAGTTGGTCATCGAAAGGGTGTGTGACACACGTCGTCAATGGCGTTACCGGTTGCCTATGCCATCACCTGACGTCATTCTCCATTCTAATGTCCGACTCTGTACCCCAAAATTTAGCAAATTCTCCAGTTGTAGATTATTTGATCAGTGCAGGTCTTGCGGTCTCCATGGTGTCTCTCCTCATCTGTATCTCAATCCAAGTGATACTGCTAAAACGCACCCGTAACCACATGGCCTTCCATCGGCACATGGCTATCCTTCACATGTCTACCTTCCTCCTGATCAGCCACATCTCCTTCACCACATCAAGCTTCATCAATCCCCATGCTCAGGAGAAGTTTTGTGTGGGCCTTACCTTCTGCACTCATCTGTCCCTCTTGGGCTTCTTCGGTTGGACCTTGGTACAGGGAATTTTTCTTGTGCATCGACTGGTTTTTGTTTTCCACCATGTGACCGTGAGAGAATTCACGGTTTTGTCAATGGTTCTGGGATATGTCTTCCCCCTGGCTGTGGCGGTGGGATCTTTTGTGGCCTACTACCCTCATCATTACATAAGAAACAATGGATGTTGGTTGGACAACAGATCTGGTGCCTCGATGACCTTCACCATCCCCACCATAGTCGTCGTGTCCTTAAACGTTCTAGTTCTTATTGTGGTAATCCGTAAACTCCTTCGACCATCGATCTCGGAGGGGGGGAGCCATGAGGATGACGAGGTGGTGAGGAAAGTGGCCAAGGCTGTCCTCTTCTGCACTCCGCAGTTTGGGTTAACTTGGTTCATCGGGATCCCTCTACTTACAAATCCTAACGCTGAATGGTTGCACTACCTGTTTGATCTGCTCAACCCCTTACAGGTAAAAGAACTGCAAAAATATAACCTCAAACCCCCCAAAAATGTATGTGTCCATTTTCAGTAAAGATGTTCCACACCATGTAATCAGAGATAGGAGTAGGCCATAGCTCTCATTCATATGGTCGTAATGGCCAAAAGTCCCGGCCTCACCATAGTCTGGTGACCCCAACTAACATCATACCTGATGTCACATGTGTGACCGACTGGAGCTTCTACACTGTAGCTGCCCACAAACTCTCCCCAAAAGCAGCATCTCCCCATAGAGAGAAGACACAGTTTGGTGAGGACTTCGGGTGGTTACACTATAACAGCGAAGGCCTTCTGATGAGAGCGCATGCACGCTAGTCAGCAAGCTGGCCAGAGCTTCTACCCCAGAAACCCCTCCCCAGAAACAGCATTACCAAATACAGAGTAGTATAACAATGCGTTTAGGGAGGGGTGTGAGAGGTTACACTAAAACAGCGACAGCCTCCTGGTTATTGCGCATGCGCATTAGTCAGCAAGCCGGCCAAAGCTTCTATACTGTAACTGCCCTCAGCCCTTCTCAGATGCAGTATCACCCCATAGCATGACAATGCGATTGGGAAGGGCTGTTGGCAGCTACACTATAACAGCAGCGTCCTCCTGATTTATGCTCATGCGCGATAGTCAGCAGGCCGGCCATAGCTTCTACACTGTAACTGCCCACAAACTCTCCCCAAAAGCAGCATCACCCCATAGAGAGAAGACACAGTTTGGGGAGGACTTCGGGTGGTTACACTATAACAGTGACGGCCTCCTGATTAGAGCGCATGCACGCTAGTCAGCAAACTGGCCAGAGCTTCTACCCCAGAAACCCCTCCCCAGAAACAGCATTACCAAATACAGAGTAGTATAACAATGCATTTAGGGAGGGGTGTGAGAGGTTACACTAAAACAGCGATAGCCCCCTGATTATTGCGCATGCGCGCTAGTCAGCAGGCCGGCTGAAGCTTCTATTATACAGGTGTCAAACTGCCGGCCCTCCAGCTGTTGGGAAACTACAACTCCCATCATGCATTTGTATAATCTATAACAGTGGGCATGATGGGAGTTGTAGTTTCCCAACAGCTGGAGGGCCGCCAGTTTGACTATACTGTAACTGCCCTCAGCCCTTCTCAGATGCAGTATCACCCCATAGAGAGTAGCATGACAACGCGATTGGAAAGGGCTGTTGGCAGCTACACAGCAACGTCCTCCTGATTTGTGCGCATGCGCGATAGTCAGCAGCCCGGCGCGAGCTTCTACACTGTAGCTCCCCAGAGCCCTCTCCAGTTGCAGCATTATACCATAGAGAGTAGTATGACAATACGTTTCTGAAGGCTGCGAGTGGCTACACTGTAAGAGCGACAGCCTCCTGATTAGTGCGCATGCGTGCTAGTCAGCAAGCTTGCTGGAGCTTCTATACAGTAGCTGCTCACAGCCCTCCCCAGAAGCAGCATTACCCCATAGAGTGTAGTATGACAACGTGTTCAAGGAGGGCTGCAGGAGACTAGACTAAAACTGCAACAGCCTCCTGATTAGTGCACATGCGTGCTAGTCAGCCGGCCGCCGGGGGCTTCTACACTGTAACTGCCCACAGCCCTCTCCAGTTGCAGAATCACCCCATAGAGAGTAGTATAACAATGCGTTTGTGATGAACTGCGGGTGGCTACACTGTAAAAGCGACAGCCTCCTGATTATTGCGCATGCGCGCTAGTCAGCAGGCCTGCTGGAGTTTCTATACTATAGCTGCTCACAGCCCTCCCCGGAAACAGCATTATGCCATAGAGAGTAGTATGACAACATGTTCAGGGAGGGCTTTGGTTGACTAGATTAAAACTGTGCGAGCCTCCTGATTAGTCAGCTGGCCGCTGGGAGCTTCTGCAGTGTAGCCACTGTAGAGACATATGACATGCATTCAAGGAGGGCTGCGGACAGCTGCAATATAACAGAGAAGGCCTCTTGATTAGTGCGCATGCGCGCTAGTCAGCGGTCCTGCTGGAGCTTCTACTCTGTAGCCACCCACAGCCCTCCCCAGAAGCAGCATCATCAAATAGAGAATAGTATGACAATGTGTTTGGGGAGAGCTGTGGGTGGCTACACTGTAGAAGTGAGGTCCCCTGGCTAGCGCGCATGCGCGCTAGTCAGTGGGCCGGCCGAAGCTTCTACACTGTAGCCGCCCTCAGCCCATCCCAGAAGCAGCACCATCCCATAGAGAGTAGTATGACAGTGCATTCAGGAAGGGTAGTGGGTGGCTACACTACGCATGCGCACCAGTCTGCAGGCCGGCCGGCTCTATTATAGTGTATGCAGTAGTAAGGGATGACGTTCCGTTTCGATGTCATACAAAATAATAAAAATAATACATACAAAAATAATACATACCCCCTTATGACGGTGGGCAAATGTGGGTAAGTGGGCAATAGTCTAGACTGGATACAACTGTAACAAACCCTCAGCTGTGGTAAGCAGCAGATCTATACAGGTGGTCAGCTGCTGGGAGAAAATACAAATGTTTCTCATGCACTGACAGCAAGCAGAGATCTTGACAATGTACTAACAATGGCTCCGTTCCCTGCAGGGCGTCTTCATCCTGCTCTTTGGGTGTCTGTTGGATAATAAGGTAAGAAATCGTTCTGTAATATCCCACTAAATACCCATGAACAGGTGATGTGCTGCCAGCTGAGGGGCGCAGGATGCACCACATGGCGGGTGTATGCATATTCAGGGTCTGCTTGTGTATACTGAATCAGATTCATCAACTCATCTGTATTGTCGTCAGTAGCGTAGACTGGTGTTAGATGCTGCATATTATTTTGGCACTGTATGGCAGTATTATGTGTGATGCAGGGGCGTAACTACAGGGGGTGCAGAGGTAGCAGTCGCTACCGGGCCCTGCAGCCTAAGGGGGCCCAAAAGCCCTCCTGCCACATAGGAAGACACCAGTATTGTAAATGGCGCATGGTAGCTGGGGGGCCCATTTCACTTTTTGCACCAGGGCCCAAGTGTTTGAAGTTACGCCTCTGGTGTGATGTATGTGATGGTATTATCCTGGCACTATATGATGGTATTATGTGGGATGTATGTGACGATATTATCCTGGCACTATATGATGGTATTTGTGTGATGTAAAGTATGTGACGGTATTATTTTTCACTATATAATGATATTATGTGGGATGTGTTTGAAAGTATTATTCAGGCACTATATGCTGGTATTCTGTGGGATGTATGTGACAGTATTATTTTAGAACTATATGATTGTATTATGTGGGAGTGTTTGATGGTATTATCTTGGCATTACATGAAGGTATTATGTGGGAGCGTTTGACGGTATTATCCTGGCAATATATGATGGTACGGTGTGGGAAGTATTTGACACTATTATTTTACATCTATATGAAAGTATTATCCTGGCATTCTATGACAATATTATGTGTTATGCATGTTATTACCTGGCACTATATGATTGTATGTTGTGGGATGTGTTTGACGGTATTATCCTGGGACTATATGATGGTATTATGTGGGTTGTATGTGGCAGTATTATTTTAGAACTATATGAAAGTATTATCCTGGCACTATATGACTGTATTATGCGTGATGTATGTGACGGTATTACCCTGGCACTATATGACTGTATTATGTGGAATGTATGTGTCATTATTATTTTGCACTATATCATGGTATTATTTGGCAGTGTTTGACGGTACTATCCTGGCACTATATGATGGTATTATGTGGGATGTATGTGTCACTATTATTTTGCACTACATCATGGTATCATTTGGTAGTGTTTGACAGTACTATCCTAGCACTATATGATGGTATTATGTGGGATGTATGTGTCACTATTATTTTTCACTACATCATGGTATTATTTGCAGTGTTTGACGGTACTATCCTGGCACTATATGATGGTATTATGTGGGATGTATGTGTCACTATTATTTTGCACTATATTATGGTATTATTTGGGAGAGTTTGACAGTACTATCCTGGCACTATATGATTGTGTTATGTGGTATGTATGTTGCAGTATTATTTTGCACTATATCATGGTATTATGTGGGAGTGCTTGGCGGTACTATGCTAGCACTATATGATGGTGTTATGTGGGATGTATGTGGCAGTATTATTTTGCAATATAAAATGGTATTATGTGGGAGTGTTTGACTGTACTATCCTGGCACTATATGATGGTGTTATGTGGTATGTATGTGGCAGTATTATTTTGCACTATATCATGGTATTATGTGGGAGTGTTAGACTCTAGAATACTAGAACTATATAAAGTAGTTATGTGGGATGTATGTGGGATTAGTATTTTGCACTATATCATGGTATTATTTGGGAGAGTTTGACGGTACTATCCTGGCTCTATATGATGGTGTTATGTGGTATGTATTTTGCAGTATTATTTTGCACTATATCATGGTATTATTTGGGAGTGTCTTGGCGTACTATCCTAGCACTATATGATTGTGTTATGTGGGATGTATGTGGCTGTAATATTTTGCACTATATCATGGTATTATGTGGGAGTGTTTGATGGTATTATCCTGGCATTATATGATGGTGTTATGTGGGATGTATGTGGCAGTATTATTTTGCACTATATCATGGTATTATGTGGGAGAGTTTGACGGTACTATCCTGGCTCTATATGATGGTGTTATGTGGTATGTATGTTGCAGTATTATTTTGCACTATATCATGGTATTATGTGGGAGTGCTTGGCAGTACTATCCTAGCACTATATGATGGTGTTATGTGGGATGTATGTGGCGGTATTATTTTGCACTATATCATGGTATTATGTGGGAGTGTTTGATGGTATTATCCTGGCATTATATGATGGTGTTATGTGGGATGTATGTGGCAGTATTATTTTGCACTATATCATGGTATTATGTGGGAGTGTTTGATGGTATTATCCTGGCACTATATGATGGTATTATCCTGGCATTATATGATGGTATTATCCTGGCACTATATGATGGTATTTACTGTTTGAAAAATATTTTCCAAAACTTTATTCTTCACATAAGGATTACACAAAACCTTAAAAAGGTTAATTCATTGCCGGCATCGATAAATTGTCATGTTAGATATAAGTAGATTCCCATACCGGACTTTTCAGCACTATATGGACCTTTTTCAACAGGCAAATATTTCCATATCAGATATCTTGTTTCTGTATTGAGTTTAAAAAACCTCCTTGCTCAGTGTTTGGGAACTGGTTGGGTACTACATGGGTACTGCATGGTAAATGGCTGGGTGATGGACACTAGATGGGCACTGCATGGTAAATGGCTGGTTGATGGACACTAGATGGGCACTGCATGGTAAATGACTGAGTGATGGACACTAGATGGGCACTGCATGGTAAATGGCTGAGTGATGGACACTAGATGGGCACTGCATGGTAAATGGCTGAGTGATGGACACTAGATGGGCACTGCATGGTAAATGGCTGGGTGATGGACACTAGATGGGCATGCATGGTAAATGGCTGGTGATGGACACTAGATGGGCACTGCATGGTAATGCGATGATGGACACTAGATGGGCACTGCATGGTAATGGCTGAGTGATGGACACTAGATGGGCACTGCATGGTAATGGCTGAGTGATGGACACTAGATGGGCACTGATGGTAAATGGTTGTGATGACATAGATGGGCCTGCATGGTAAATGGCTGGGTGATGGACACTAGATGGGCACTGGATGAGTATTAGGTGAGTACTGTATAGGTACTGGATGGGCACTGGCTGGGTGATGGACACTGGATGGGCACTGGTTGTGTGATGGACAGTGGATGGGCACTGGATGAGTATTAGGTGGGCACTGGATAGGTACTGGATGAGCACTGGATGGGTGATGGACACTGGATGGGCACTGGTTGGGTACTGGATGGGCACTGGATGGGTGATGGACACTAGATAGGCACTCGTTGGGTACTAGATGGGCACTGGCTGGGTGATGGACACTGAATGGGCATTGGTTGGATACTGGAAAGGCACTGACTGGGTGATGGACACTGCATGGGCACTGGTTGGGTACTGGATAGGCACTGGATGGTTGTTGGATGGACACTGGATGAATATTGGATGGGCTCTAGATGGGTACTGGATGAGTACTGTATTGGTTCGGAATGAGTACTGAATGAGTACCGGATGGGTACTGTATGAGCACTGAATGGGCACTGGATGGATACTAGATAGGCACTGGATGGGCAGTGGATGGGCATTGTTCGGGACAGTTCTGGATAGTTAATGAGTAGGACTGCCCCCATTTTCTATTCTCTTGTGTCCCAATATGGCTGCCAAACGAAACTAAGCAGTGTCCAGCAGCAGCAGCAAAAAAGGTTCTAAGTCTTGCCCAGGTAATTATAGACCAGTAAGTTTAACATCTGTTGTGGGAAAAATGTTTGAAGGGCTCATTAGGGACTATATACAGGAGTATGTTGACAAACACAATATTATTAGTGATTGCCAGCATGGATTTACTAAGGACAGAAGCTGTCAGACCAATCTTTCTTTTTATGAAGAGGCGAGTAGAAGTCTGGATAGCGGGGCAGCTGTGGATATTGTGTTTTTAGACTTTGCAAAGGCGTTTGACACTGTCCCGCATAAGCGTTTGTTAGGTAAACTAGAATCCATTGGGTTAGAGATAACAGTGTGTAATTGGATTAAAAACTGGCTGCTGGATCGTACTCAGAGAGTGGTGGTAAATGAATCCTACTCTGAGTGGTCCCCGGTTGAGAGTGGTGTGCCGCAGGGCTCAGTATTGGGTCCTCTCTTATTTAATGTATTTCTTAATGATATAGTGGAAGGGATCAATAGCACGGTTTTAATTTTTGCAGATGACACCAAGCTATGTAGGGTAGTGCAATCTATGGAAGATGCTCATAAATTGCAAGCAGACCTGGACACACTGAGTGCTTGGGCATCCACTTGGCAAATGGGGTTCAATGTGGAAAAATGTAAGGTTCTGCATCTGGGGAGAAATAATATACAGGCATCATATGTCCTAGGGGGAGAAAAACTTGGAGAATCGCTTGTTGAGAAAGATCTGGGCGTTCTTGTAGATCATAAACTACAGAACAGCATGCAATGTCAATCAGCTGCCTCTAAGGCCAGTAAGATATTGGCGTGTATTAAAAGAGGCATGGACTCGCGGGACAAGGATGTCATTCTACCGCTGTACAAAGCATTGGTGCGACCTCACTTAGAATATGCTGTTCAGTTCTGGGCCCCCGTTTTATAGAAGAGATGTAATAGAGCTAGAGAGAGTACAAAGACGAGCAACCAAACTTATAAGGGGAATGGAGCATCTTAGTTATGAGGCGAGGTTATAGAATTGAACTTATTTAGTCTTGAGAAAAGACGGCTTCGGGGGACATGATTAATTTATATAAATATATAAATGGTCCCTACAAAAAGTATGGGGAAAAATTATTTCAGGTGAAGCCCCCTCAAAAGACAAGGGGACATTCCCTTCGACTAGAGAAAAAAAGATTTAATCTCCAGAGGAGAAGGGCGTTCTTCACTGTAAGAACTGTAAATCTGTGGAATAGCCTGCCTGAGGAGCTGGTCACAGCAGGAACTGTAGAGAGTTTCAAGAAAGGCTTAGATACCTACCTGGAACTAAAGAATATTAATGCGTACGTAGCTAGGTAAAATTCTGGATCCTGGCCGGTGGCGGCTCTGGGGTCAGATATAGGGTCTATACTGGAGCAGGTTGGTTCTTGCCTTGTGGGTTTCGGGGCATTAACCAGAGGAGAGCCTGGGCTTTAAGTCCTTGTCTCTCTCCCTCACCCACATTTTCCCCACCCTTGGTTGAACTCGATGGACATGTGTCTTCTTTCAACCTACTAACTATGTAACTATGTAACTATGTAACACCTCTCTTACCCCGGACACCCTGACATAGATGGCAGCAGCCTTGGTGGACGCCTCAGACTGGAGGTCCTCTGTGGTGCTCTAGCTCTGTCTGTGGAGCAGATTTCTTCCATTACAAGTTCCTGCTCGAAACCTAAAACTGTTCTCCTCACCAGCCCTGCCCAGTCAGATGGCTACCCTCCATGGGTGGTGCTAGTGTTTGAGGAGAGGAGCAGGGAGAGGCCTAGGGGTGGTCTGTAGCTTGTTTTTTAAGTGTTTAAGTATAAAGCTTGGCGGCACCATTGTAGGAATCAAGCACTTTTTCCTTTTGCATCAATCCAAATTGTCCATGGTGGGATCCTCGTGTGTGAATTAGTGATTAGTGTGTAACTTTGTAATGTCTGATTATGTCTCTACATGTTTTAAAATTACTAAGGTTTTTTGTAGTTTCAGCCCCCCTGAAAAAACTTTTCCTAAGAAATCCGTAACACACCTGGTAAGAGATAAAAACCCCCCTTTTTAAAGATCCAAGTCAGGGTCAACCAATCTACATATACATCAGAAATACTGTGGACATAGATAACTTATAATGTATTACCTCCAAGCCGTACTGTGTAATACATTACTTATCCTGTACGATCCGAGTTACATCCGGTTTACCCCCAAGCTGCACTCACTTTCGCGGTGCAGTCACGTGTACTACATTACTTATCCGACTGCCGAGTTCACCCTGTATTATCCTCCAACGCAACTTTTTTTTTTTGTATAAATGTAGAACTAACAAAATAATAACCAGTGTCAAAAAACTGAAAATACGAAACCAAAACCTGTACAAAATTTAAAAATTTTTCCCGGTCCCCTCCATTCACCCCATTCTTCAAACCAAACACACATTTTTTTTTCCCTTTTTATATAAATAAAAAAAAAAAAAACAAAATATACCCCCCCCTGCTGGCCCACCTGTATTAGTCAGCTTTTTACAACTTTAAATACATTCATAAAACCAAGTTCAATCCACTTTTTTTTTCTTTTTTCATTTTTTACAAAGTCCAAATGTCCATAATGTCCATTATTACCATTATACCCCTAATCCCTCAAGTCCCCTCCAAAAAAAAACCCTCCCAACCTAACTATATCCCCCCTTTTTTATTTTTTATTTTTTTTTGTTTTTTTTTATTTTGTTTTTGTTTTTTAAGTTTTTTAAGGTTTTTTTTTTCTAGTCCAAAAGTCCATGTCCTAAATGGTAATTATTTCCCATTACACCCCTGCTCTCCAAAATCCCCAAACCCTTCTCCCAACCTACCTATATCCCCCACTTCTTTTTTTTATTAACTTATTTATTTATTTTTTCCTCTATCTATAACAAAATAAAAATATAATATTACACATTAACATACTGAAAACCCAAACCCCTTAACCAAAACTGAAATACTAACCCCAGACTCCCTGAGACTCTTGCTCGTGCTCCAACCCTTTCTTCCCCTCATCACTTCAAAACAAAACAAAAAGCAAAAGTGTAATCTCGCCCACCCCCAGGATGTGGATCTGTGAGACCTAGGGCACCTGGAAAGAGAAGCCCCCCAAGGGGGTTGCCCTGGACCCCCCGTCTCTCAAACTCCGAACGCACCTTCACCGGGTCCCCTAGAACGTTCCTAATCACCTCTTCCCTGGGGGGGTTTCTCCCCTCGACACTAAGCACCGGGTTGCCAGCATGTACCTGACCACTATGCTAACTATGTAAAAAGGCACGGGCCCGGCCACCTCCCCTTCTAAACCCCCGTCGCCCACCCGAAGGAGAGAGGGCCAGCGGGGGGCCAGCCGTGGAAGCCCCCCTCCGGGTGTAACCCTATTTAAAGGGGCAGTGAAGTGGAAGTGCTCCAGGGTTCAAGCCGCCCGCACCCCAACCGGGGACATCCCATCCTCGGGGTCCAAAATTCACATTGCCCTACAATAGTTTTCCATGGAAGCAGCCCAGTAAAGCCCCAAAACTTAAAGGGGAAACCTTACTGATTTTAAAAAGTCATAAGCCCCCCTCCAATCCCGACCTCTGCAATCCCCGGGGGTCAACGGGCTCCGGAAATGTGTGATAAAACCCCTCATCCGGGATTTCCTGGCGAGAGTCCTCACCTCCGCACGTCCAACCCCATCGACGGATAATTTTTCAGAGTCATGCAGCTAACCGGGAGAACCCGTGGGCTGCGAAAGATCTTTCACCACCCCCAACCACATTTCGGGAAGTAGGACGCAGCCATTCATGCAGGAGGACCCACAGAGAGGAGGGCCTTCTTTCCAGAGGCTCGCATTTTTGTTTTAAAATAAAGGTTTGCCGGGAAACACCAGGGGGGTTAAACCATCCCAAACCCCCCCCCCCCCGACCCCCTCGTGCGTTATGCACATCACACTTACAGGTAAAACCCTTTTTCCCCAAAGTACTAAAAAAAACGGGGTGTAGACCGCGGCCAGAGAGACTCAGGAAAAAAGGCACACACGCCCGGGTGATAAATAAGGGGAGCGGGTGGGTCTTGACGGGTTTCACCCGCCTCTCAGGGTCATGGACCACCCTTTCCACTGGTCCCCCTTCTGAGGGGGCATTATTCAGCCTGCCCCCCAGTTTTTTGGGGGGAACCCCCTTGGGCCCAAAATTAATTTGCCAGGATCTAATTGATTCCGGGGACAGGGAGGGCGTCCGGGGGTTGAATGCTGGATCTCCCCCCTCCCAACCAGAGGTTTTCACACTTCCCCCGGTTGATACTGAACCCAATGCCCGAATAGCTTCTACTTCTGACATCACCCTCCCCTCCTCCGAAGGGGGAAAAAAAACATGACGTATCCCGTAAGCTACACCTTCAAGGGGAACCTTTCCCCCCACCCACCCCCACCCCTCCCCCAACGGTCCACCATCCAACCCCCTTTGAAAGGGGAAATGGCGAACACTAAGAAAAGGGGCGAGGGGAAACCCTGACGCACACCGGACCCCACCCCAAAAAGGCCGAAAAATCCACCGCCAAGCGGAAAGCTCTCCCCCCCTTGTACAATGTTCAAAACCCAAATCTAAACCCCCCCGGCAGCCCGGGGGGAAAGAAAACCCCATGGCAAACCCGATCAAAGGCCCTTTGGGCCTGACCCAAAGACAGTGTGTAGCCCCTCCAGGGGACCCCCCCGCCCCCCCAGGGTTTCCCGGGACACCGAGGGCGCACAAAAATGTGCTGCGGGCCGGGAAAAGGCAGTGCGACCCCTTTCAGGAGCTGGGAGGCAAATCTAATTAGCCGGGTTTAAAAGCACTTTTTGCCAAATTTTCCTTCCACATTAGCAGCGTTTTGGGACGCCTTTTTCTCAAGTGGGGGATTTTTTACCCCACAAATGATCAACTGACCTCCTCATGATTTGGGCAAAGTACCAGAGGTAAAAAACTTTTTTATTCCCTCATCAAGAGGGAACCCAAGGGTTTTCCTTAAAGGTCTTGTAAACTTGAGTTAGACCATCAGCCCAATGACCTTGAGGGCTAAGCCCCAAGCCCCCCTTACTTTTTTCCCCCTTTTGATCATTCTTCAAAACGTCCACGAGATTTTACCCCTGGGAGGGATGGTGTGGCCGGGAAAGCTCCATCCGCCCCATCCGTTCCCTCCCCCAAGAGTGTGATAGAAGGCCTGACATTCCAGGTTTCCCATCTGGACGTTCAGAACCCTGAACTACCCCCTCAGGCCTTCCCCATTTACAACTACAAAACCCTCAGTTCTTGTAAGGGTGGGGTGAGGGGGACTTTCGAAATCCCTTCCAAACCAAGAAGGTGCCTCTAAAAACCACCTGTAAATGGCTTCCCCCGGGAGACCCCTCGCGGCTACCCCCGGGTCGGAAAAATTCTCGAGTTTCCTCCCAGGCTTGGTACAGGGGGGTACCTTTAAAACGCCCCTGAGTTAAAGGTCTGGGGGAAGAACCTCGACACCCTTTTCTTGAATATCTCCTACCACTTGACTTACTTCCGCTAGCCCTATTAAAGTACCGACTCTGAAGAAAGTCCTCAAAGTTTGTCGATTTTTCCTTTTCCGGGAGCGACGTTTTGAGCTCCAGAGCCGGCCCAGTGGGGGGTTTCTGAAATATTCAGAGAAAACATAATCATACAGTGCGGAGAATTCCACCTGACCCCCACAGAGGGACGAGACAGCCTCACCCTTTAAAAAAAAAACCTGTTTTTTTTAGCCGCACGGGCTACCCCTCCCAAAAGGAACCCCCTGGGTCTTGGGGTGTCCCTGAGTGACATCCACCAGACGAGCCTCACTGACTATCCTACTCAAAGCGACCCATCTAAGCCGGGGCCGCTCTGGAACCTCCCCGATCCGGGGGCCCTTGTGGTAGTTTTAAAAAGCCCCCTCCAAGACAACTTGCCGACTTTAAAAGGAAAAGGGCTTGATCTCAGAAGAACATTTCCTCTCCCACGGTTTTGGGGGCCCATAGATTTTAAATAATCTGAGTTCCTGTCCCTTCATAGAACATCCAGGATCAGAAACCTCACCATTTCGAGCCAAAACCCCCACCCCGCAAACGGCTCGCTGCAAGAGCCCAGTTGAAGGCCCTGCCGCCTTCTCTTAGTTTTTCTGATTAATGACAGTTTTGTAAA
This sequence comes from Phyllomedusa bahiana, assembly GCA_025379985.1. NCBI lineage: Eukaryota > Metazoa > Chordata > Amphibia > Anura > Hylidae > Phyllomedusa > Phyllomedusa bahiana. The sequence goes on along the minus strand of JAODAL010021184.1, from coordinate 27,693 downwards.
CCGGGGTCTTTTTGCAAAAAAAAATTTTCAGCTTAAACCCCGGCTAAAAAAATCAAAGGCCGCATATTCCCGTTCTGACTTAATGCTGGAAACATTAAAAATTGCCGCGTCAACGGGAGAGTCCCCCAAACATTGATGATCGAGCTCGACAGCCTTCTTTTTCCCCCTTTCCCTGCCCTCCTCTCATCAGGGGCTTCGGGTTTAGCCCCTTTAGGGTGACGAGACATCCATCCAATCCCCATAATCCTGCCGGGGCCTCGTGTCCCCACGGATTCCTATAACCCTCCCAGTGCCCTCCCCTTTGTGACTTTTCTCCCCCCTGCCCGGGTTGCGGTTTTTTCCCTCTCTGGAAAAATTCTGTGACCCCCAGATTTTTTGGGCTTCCCGAAGAGGGGGCCCTTACCCCCCGAAGGGTCTGCCCCATGCTCCGTACACCCTCATCTCCCTCATCCTCAGAACCACCAAAAGGTCAACAAAGGGGATGTACTTATTAGAGAATCGCCAAGGGGGGTTCCCTGCCTTCCCTTTTGCGGCACTTGGGTCAGGGCAGGGGAATAGAAAACTCCCACTCAAAGAAGTTGAGGGTTTACCTGCCCTCCCTTCTTTTTCCCCTTCTTCGCACCCCTTTTTTTGAGGCCGCTCCTCACTTTCCTTTTCCCCGCCCCTGAGGAGGGGCAGGGAGAGCGGCCCCTCCTCTTTTTCCACCTCCTGGCCCCTCTTCCGCTCGCCCCCCCCGGGGCCTCACTTGGCACATTGGGGGCCCCCTCAGGGTTTAAGGTGTATCCCCCCGGCAGGATCGGGGGGCCCCCCCCTCTCTCCCTTCGGTGTGCCCCTATACCCTTTTTTGCGCGCGAATTTCCCCTTTTTTATCACTGGCCCCTCAATCCCTTACCTTACTGGGGCCCCCCCGATTCCCCTCTCCCTTGTCGCGGTTTGCATTCTCCCCATCTGCCGGGAACATCGTATTGGCAAAGGACAAAGGACAGCGGCTAAAAAGGGGTGCCCAAAAGGGAACACAAGTGACAGCGAATCCTGCCCACATCAGCCGGTGCCCCCTCCCACACATGCACACACTTTCGCCCACATTGTGCGCTGAAGTGTGGGGTCGCCGCATTTGGGGGCAAAGCTTGGGTCCCCTGAAAACCAGGGACTGTCACCCCAAGGAAAATGGAGGATGGGATGTGGGGACGGTGTTACCTAGACCCTCAGTTTCACCCTGAAGGTCCAGGCCCCCACAAATGCCGTGCCATCCCCGTTCTTAATGGGGAATGGAGGACCCTCCGTATCTATTGACCAGGTCAGATGTCCCTACTAAGAGAGACTCGTCTGGTAGGAGTCACCCTTGAGTTGTTCTGGCGGGAGATTGCCTGAACGCAAACCCCCGCCACTGCGAAAATTTCTTCATCTAGTAGCGGGACCAGAAGACTCGAGGGCCCCGGCCCCACGAAGCTCACATCAAAAAGGGAGTCCCAAAAGGGGGGGATCAGGCAAAAATGTCCAACGCCCCGAATCCCTCCCAAAAGAACTCTACTACCCTAGATCTTTGTGGGATGCATATCGCCTTCCCACTGAGACGGGCCACTTTCCCTGGTACTCCCCGCCCGGGTGTAGGGGGGCGGCTCCCTTTCCCCCCCGTCCTTTTATCTGGAAGGCTAAATCCATGCCTCTCAATAAAAAAGACAGGGGTCTCCCTCCCCTCTACTGGACCGAACTTCCCCCTCTTTGAGCCTCCCGGAAGCGGCGCAATCCCCCCCCCACTACCCGCAACCCTGCAGCTGGGAAAAAAAACCTATCCCCTTCCGCCGCCACAGGCGTAACTTCTTATCCGGCCCCCCCCCCCCCCCCGGTGCCCGAGTTCGAGGGGACAGGTGCGACCGGGGGGGCCGGGGGGCCAGTCCCTCCCCCCCCCCTTTTCCTCACCACATCATTAGGTTTTTTTTTTCTTTTTTTTCCACCCTTCCTCCTTCATTCACATTTCCCTTCCCTCCCCCTTACTATCTGCACCGCTCCATTCCCGCTTCCTTGGGCTCTTCCCAACCCCCCACTCATTCTTGCTTTCCCCCCAAACAACATTTACCTTACATTGTCTCCTTTTCCCCTCAACATTCACTCCCTCATTCCCCCCCTCCCCCTCCACACAACCCCCATCATTCTCCCTCCCCCCACTCCTTTTCCCTTCCTCCACCCTCATTTCCCTCCCCTCCATCATTCTCCCCCCCCTCCCCATTCACCCATAATTTTCCCTCCCCTTTCCCCTCCATTCCCCCATTTTCCCCTCTCTTCACTTCCCCTAGTTGTTAAAACCCTTTTTCATTACTCCCCTCATCCCCTCTTTCTCGCCCTGGACCGGCTTTTTTCCCCAGTCCCCTTTCTTCTCAGATTTTTAGTCTTTTCCTTTGGGGGGCCCGTCCCCCGCCTATAGGGGGGGCCCATTTTTTTTCCCCCTTCCCTTTCCCCAGGGGGGTTCCCTTTTCAGGAATTTCTTCCTGCTGTCCGTTTCCCCCAAACCTTTACTGTTGGGGCCCCTTTTCCCCTTCTCCATCTTTCTCATGTGACATGTTTCCCAGGGGGGACTACACTGGGATGTTACCACCTTTTTTGCAACCTTATTTCCCCGCTACTTAAATCGTTCCACTTCAGGGTACGGGTCAGGGGTTGACGGGGTGCTGCAGCAGGCCCCACCTGCCACCTCAGGGGCCCCCTCGGCTGCGTGGAAACCCCCCGGGGGAAAGGGCCCAAAACCACGAATCACCCCCACCACGTGGCGCCCGCTTTCCTTCCCTTCCCCCCCTCTTTCTTCAAGGGTCGTCCCCAAGCTAAGGTTGCAGGTTCAGGGGGACTCCACGGGCAATCGTTGTCGACTCCCCCCCCCGGCCCGTGTCGCTCATCTTGCAGCCCAAAACTGTTGCTCTGGCAAAACACCATGTGCGGATCCCGTGCTGGTGCTTTGGGGCACACCTGGGGAAAGGGGAAAAAGGCCAGAGTGCTCCCCTGGCCCCTCCCATCCCCCCCCCCCTCCCCTCATCCCCCGACTCTCTTGCTGCCCTTATCCTTTTAACCGCTGAATTAGCCCGTTTTTCCCGGAATGGCCCCTTTCGTAATAGATGTTCCTCCTCTCCCCCAGGTATTTCAGGTTTTTCCCATCCTCCTAACTCTTTATTAGTTCCTGTTTGTTTTTTATGGCGCATTCTTGGGGCGCATTTTGTTTTTCCCCTAAACGCTCCCGCAGCAGGCAATCTCCTTCCCCGGTTTTCCCCATACTCTATGAGGTAGGTTGCAATCCAGGGGCCAAAGATGTTGGCGGGGTCCCCGGATCGCCCCACCCCCCCTCCCCACTTCGGTCAGATCACTGTCCAGATTTTTAGTTGGATTTACAGCTTTTTTCCTACTGCTCTTTGGATGCGCTTCCCGGGTCTGGCTTTTGCTTTTTCCCCGTTTCTCTGGGTCTTCTCAAAGGTTTTTACTGGAGGTGTAGCTGCTGAGCACTATGGCTTTTTCCCCCCATTTTCAGTTTATGGCTGCTTGTGGGTTTGCTGAGAGAAAGTTTCATTGCTGCACCCACCCCCCTCCCCACTCCTCGCCCCATGAGCATCACCTCTGCAGGCCCTAATCTCCCTTCCTCCCCCTCCCTGCATGCCTGGGGGGGTGGGGCTTGACTTTTCCCTATGGCTGTGGGGGAAAGCTTTCCCGTTACTTTCAAAGCTTTTCGGGAACAGAGTTTGCTGACTCCACAGGTGCTTCAATTTTTGCAGGTGGAGCAGGGGCTGCTGTAACTTGATCTTCTTGCTCAAAGCGTTTCTCCTGCCAGCTGTTCCCCTGGTTTTGCTGCCCAACTGCCATGGCTGGTTTTCGGTAATCCCACCCCCCAACAGCCTATCCCGCGGGGGCCGGGGGGTTTTTTTTGTTTTTCCCCTTCATCCACAGTAAAAGCCCCCAACAAACAGGAACATGCACGTGAATTCCAGGGGGAAACCCAGTGAACGCAGGAAATTGCTCATAGGAAAAGTCGCCCCCTGCTGACTGCTGGAAACTGCCATCCAGAGCTGCACTCACTGTTCTGCTGGTGCAGTCACTGTGTACATACATTACTTATCCTGTACTGATCCTGAGTTACATCCTGTATTATACTCCAGAGCTGCATTCACTATTCTGCTGGTGCAGTCACTGTATACATACATTACTTATCCTGTACTGATCCTGAGTTACATCCTGTATTATCCTCCAGAGCTGCACTCACTGTTTGCAGTGCGGTTGCGTGAGGAGGTGGAGACAGACAGAGCGCGGTTTTCGAGCTGCTCCCAGCTGGAGGTCTGCTCTCTCCCCTGCTGCTGGGGGGCGGGGGCTGCCTGATGAAAAGGAGCAGCACTGCCAAGCACCCTGGCCAGGAGAGGTGTCAGCGTCAGCTGTGGGAGCGAGGACGAGGAGCTGAGCGAAGGGGGCTGCGATCTGCCTGTGGCTTCCCCCTCGGCTCCTGGTGCAGCCCTAGCGATCCCCAGCGCAGGGCAGGTGAGGGTTAAAACAGACTTGTTTCCAAGGAAGCGATTCCAGCATTCAGGTGTATCGGTGAGTAGCAAAAAAACTTTTATTCAGCAATAGTTACATAAATGGCACAGGGGACACAAGTGGCGACAGCCACCTCTTATCGGCGACGCGTTTCGGGCTAGCTTGCCCTTATTCACTGCCTCAAGAGTTAGTATGTGCTACCCGGTTAAATAGCCAGATGGAGTAGAGCCATGGACCAAAGGATCCTGGCATTGAAAGAGTAGGGAGTCCAAGTAGAGGTGGAGATTGGGAACAACAGGTACGAATCAGAGAAGCATTCTGGATATTAGAATTAAATGCTAGATTTCCCCATGGTCTTAATTATAGACAGGATCTCCATTATATATATTAAATTTCAGTATATATATTAATTTACAATTATATTTTGTTACTGATAATTTATTTATATTTAGTGATTTTCATTTTATATATTGTCCATATACGTGTGAATGGATTTCACTATATTTCTTTGCTGATACAAATTCATAAATAGGTCTATATTTATTATGCATCCTTAATTTATTTTTATTTTTGTATATATAGTTTTTATATGCCTGATAGCTAAGTCCTAGTAGGGAGGTTAAGGGAGTGTTTTAATTTCACATTAATTTCACATTTTTTTCATATTCATTTGTAGTAACACTTGTCATGTATGTTTTTTTTTAATGTGATATCATAGGTTATGAAAAATATATGCTACAGGTTGGATAGTAGCCAGGATGGGGTTAATGGGAAATTTCCCAGTATCCTTTGGTCCATGGCTCTACTCCATAAGAGCCGATAAGAGGTGGCTGTCGCCACTTGTGTCCCCTGTGCCATTTATGTAACTATTGCTGAATAAAAGTTTTTTTGCTACTCACCGATACACCTGAATGCTGGATTCGCTTCCTTGGAAACAAGTCTGTTTTGATTGCATCAGCCACTGGGTCGAAGGCTGCTTTTGGATTCCGTGCAGCCAGGAGTATCGGAGCCTCAGAAGGGAGTCACCCGTACATTCATTACGGCTTACTACCAGGTTAGTCCACAAGGTGTTGTACACACCTATCGTTCTTTGCAGGTGAGGGTTAACCCTGCTGAGAAGCAGGAGATGTCTGCGGGTCACGGAGGTCAGCACGCTCAGGGCCCGGGCAGCGGAGCTGATAACAGCCACGGCCGGGGAGATAAGAGCGCAGGAGCCGCTCTCCCTGCACCCATCCATCAAGCCAGCAGAGCCCCTGACAGTTATGTCCTTACCAGTGACAGCTCCAGTAAAGAGTCCGGTGATGGCAGCAGAGTAGACACAGGGCACGGAGCCAGCACTACCTGCTGCGAGGAGGGGAGTGGGGGAAGTGCACACCTTGCCCCCAGTGGTGATGCTGCAGCTGCCGGCAGGGCTCCTGTGAAGGAGGCAGTGAAGAACAAGCCCCAGGAAGGCAAGGGATTGAGCAGCAGCAAGCTCTCCCTGCAACCAGGCAGCACATCTGCAGAACATTGCACCCCAGCCAGAAATGCCAGCACATCTGCAGAGCATTGCACCCCAGCCAGAAATACCAGCACTTCTGCAGAGCATTGCACCACAGCCAGGAATGCAACTACATCGGCAGCATTGGCCAGCGTTCCAGCAGGATCATCTGCAGAGTAGCACCCCAGCCAGGAATGCAACTACATCGGCAGCATTGGCCAGCGTTCCAGCAGGATCATCTGCAGAGCATCGCACCCCAGCCAGGAATGCAACTACATCGGCAGCATTGGCCAGCGTTCCAGCAGGATCATCTGCAGAGCATCGCACCCCAGCCAGGAATGCAACTACATCGGCAGCATTGGCCAGCGTTCCAGCAGGATCATCTACAGAGCATTACACCCCAGCCAGGAATGCAACTACATCGGCAGCATTGGCCAGCGTTCCAGCGGGATCATCTGCAGAGCATCGCACCCTAACAAAGAGCTCCAGTAAGGGAAGCAGTGCAGCCTGCAATGAAGAAAAGATGACCAGTGCCCAGAAAAAGCTTGCAGCCAAGAAAGAAGAGCAAGAAGCAAGAGGGAAACTTGGTCGGTAAGATCCAGCCAGCGCATAATTAATAAAACTAAAGGGGGACCTCAGGGTCCAAATAATGTATCACAAAAAAGCTGTATACCTGTGACTGCGGAGGAGGAAGCACCATTAAAAATTGGGGAGAAATGAAGTTAAGAGAGCTCCATGCTGTGTTCGGGCCAGAATCGCTTATTTTCTAAAGGAACATGAACAATGTAATAATGAAATAATTATGCTACAAAGTAAGATTGATAATGTCAAAATGAGAGTAAAAAACGCAGCGGGTAAGAAAAAGAGGGATCTGAATAAAGAACTGACCAGGATGCGGGAGGAAATTAAAAAACTGGACAATAGGAGAACCCTAATATTTAACAACAGTGGAGTGTTTAAGGAGAAATTATCAAATGAAGCCAGGTTTAAGGAGATGTACGGGAGAAAACAGGGAAAAATAAGCGAGGATGAGGAGGGCATGGAAGCGGAGGAGGAGGGGCAAACAGAGGACCCCCAAATTCCCGGTAGCTCCGCACACATCCCCAGTAACCCCTCACAGGTGTCTCAGGCTGTTAGCAGCGGGATTCCGGCGCAGCAAATGGCACTCCCAGAGTCTGCAGATGAGGATATGAGCGATACGGGAGACCCGGGAGGGATGCTCATGGAGCAGATCATACAGCTGGAGTCCCCGGTTAACTTGCAAACCTTCACCTTTGGGGACGACCTTCCTGCGGAAAAAGGAAGGAGGAAGCGGAAGGCAAGGAAGGGGTCCAGCGGTGAGGTGACCCAGCTAGTGTTTGAGCCCTTCCCGGGAAAACCCAAAGATGTAGTGGGAGTGCCAGAGGAGGAACCTGTGGCAATGAGTTGGGGATCCCGCTGCAGCAGCTCGGGGAATCTTTCTGACCCCGAAGGAAAGTCCAAAGAGGTAGAATTAGATCTAGCTGGTCCAAGGAATGAGGGAATGAATGTGGGAACCAGTGGAACGGAGGGGATGACTGAGGGAATGAATGTGGGGAACAGTGGAATGGAAGGGATGACTGAGGGAATGAATGTGGGAGCCAGGGGAAGGGAGGGGATGACTGAGGGAATGAATGTGGGAAACAGTGGAACGGAGGGGATGACTGAGGGAATGAATGTAGGAACCAGTGGAACGGAGGGGATGACTGAGGGAATGAATGTGGGATCCAGGGGAACAGAAGGGATGATTGAGGGAAAGAATGTGGAAAACAGTGAAACAAATAGGAAAGGGGTACATGGGGAACTGAAGGAAACGGGAAGAAGAGAAGGAATGAACGAAGGAACAAGTGGTGTGAATGATGGGAATGAAAGGAGGAATGGAAAAAAAAGTGAAGAAATGTCTAATGTAAACCAAAAAAATGCTAATACTAGGGAGGGGGAGGGTACTGGCCCACCTGCCCCTCCGGCTGCATCGGGGCTCCCAACCCCAGGGGCAGTAGGACGTAGTTATGCCAATGTAGCGGCCGGGGGGGATAAGTCTCCCAGACCGCCACCAGTAGCCGGAAACTTAGAAAATCAGCACCGCTTCTTGGAGGCCTTAAAACGAGGTGAGGAGTCGGTCACTATAGAGGGAAGGGAGATCCCATTGTCCTTTTGGATGGAGAGGCATGGGCTCTCCGCCTTCCGAGAGCAAAGGACAGGAGCGGGGGGAGCCAGGCCCCCTCCTACAGCCGGGCAGGGAGTACCCAGAAGGAACGTGGTGCGACTCAAATGGGAAGGCAATGATGTGTGTCCACAAAGGTCAAAAGTGGTAGAGCTTCTCTTTGGGATGGAATTCAGGGCGACAGACATCTTTGCCCTGATCCACCCTTTTGGGACTCCCATATTCGATGTTAGCTTCGTGCGGGCCGAGGGTCTTGAACTATTCTGGTCCCGCTACGAGGTTAAACAGAATTCGCCCGAGTGGCGGGATTTTGCTGTCCAGGCAATCTCCCGCCAGAATAACATCAAGAGAGTGACCGTCTTAACAAGTAATGAATCACTCTCTTGTGTTGACATCATGACCTGGCTAAGTAGGTATGGAGAGGTGGGACAATTCCCAGTTAAGAATAGAGATGAGCACGGCATTTGGTCGGGGGCCTGGACCTTCATGGTGAAATTGAGGGTCTCGGGTAACACCGTCACCCACATCCCATCCTCCACTTTCCTAGGGCGAGATAGAATCCTGGTCTTCTACCAGGGGCAGCCGAAGCTTTGTCACCGATGTGGCGACCCCACACACTTTAGTGCACAGTGTAGGGCGCAGGTGTGTGCGCTGTGTGGGGGAACGGGACATCTGGCTGCATCGTGTGACAAGATTCGTTGTCACCTGTGTGGTGACCTTGGTCACCCCTTTAGTCGTTGCCCTCACTCCTTTGCCAACTCGGTGTCCTCTCGGCAGATGGGTGAGAGTGCGGGGCCAGAGGACATTGGGGAGGATGTCGGAGAAGGGAACAGCAGACGTGAAGGAGCTGAGGGGCCGATGATAAGAAAAAAGACAAAAACGGCAGCGCAAAAAAGACGTATGGAGACACGCAGAAGGGAGAGGGAAGGGGTCCCCCGGACCCATGCCGGGGGGTTCCAAACCTTAAACCCAGATACTGTCTCTAATGCTGAGCAAGTTGAGGCCTTGAGGGAGAGCGATTTAGAGGAGGAGACCAGGAGGATTGAGAAAGAGGAGGAGACCGCCCTCCCTGCGGCCTCATATCACTCAGAGAGTGATGGGGAGGATGGAGAGGAGCGGTTCACAACCAAACGGGGTGCGAAAAAGGGGAAGAAGAGGGAGAGGGCAGGTGGCTCTCCCTCATTAGAGTGGGACCACTCTATTCCCCTGACCCTAAACCAGATGCCGTGTGAAGGAAGGCAGGGTACCCTCCCTCTGATCGACATCTCAAACAAGTATGGCATCCTTGGCAGCCACTCTTCTTCTTCGGGGGAGGAAGAGGATGAGAACGAAATGCAAGGAAAGGCGGAGAGGCCTTCGGGGAGTGGTGCTGTAAACCCTGGGAGGTCCCAAGGGGTAACTGGAGGGACACAAAAAATCCCTAGAGGAAAAAGCACTGGGCAACCTGGTGGCAGTAAGGGAAGAGCAAAACAAGGGGTGGGGGAGAAGGGTGTAGGTATGGATACCTCCATCAGCCTAAAGAGGGTAAAACCAGTAACCTCTGACGAAGAGGAGGATGGAGGCAAAGGGAAAAAGAAAGCTGTCGAGCCCGATCACCAATGATGGCGGCACTCTCCCCGTTGACGCTGGCAAGTATTAATGTTGCCAGCATTAAGTCAGATATGGCTAGATTTACGGCGTTCGATTTTCTCAGCCGCGTTGAAGCTGACATTTTCTTTCTGCAAGAGACCAGGCTCACAGACCTGTCACTAATCAGGAAGGCCAGGAGTGAGTGGCGGGCAGGGCCTTCATATTGGTCCCTTGCAGCCGAGCCATATGCCGGGGTGGCGGTCCTTTTTACCGCAGAGGTAGAAAGCAGACGGGTTATCGAGCTCGAAATGGGGAGATGTCTGATCTTAGATGTTCTCATGAGGGGACAGGAACTCAGATTAATTAACATTTACGGTCCTCAAACTGCGTGGGAGAGGAAATGTCTCTTCATGAGGATTAAGCCTTTCCTTTTTACAAGCCGACAAGTCATCTTCGGAGGGGACTTCAATACCGTCACGAGGTCCTCAGATAGGGGAGGTTCCAAGATTGGCATGGCTTATGACGGTGCGGCGCTAAATAGGATAGTTAGTGAAGCTCGTCTGGAGGATGTCCACATCAGGCACACCCCAGACCACAGGGGTTTCACGTACTATAGGGGTAGTTATGGTAGGTCTAGAATAGATAGCCTCCTCCTTTAAATAAAGGAGGAGGCTATCTCGACGCCTTTGTCGGTGGTCGAGGTAGAATTCTCCGACCACTGTATGATTTTGTTTTCTTTGAATGTTTCAGAGACCCCTCGCATGGGAAGGGGCTATTGGAAGCTAAATTCGTCACTCCTGGAAGAAACGGAGATCAGACAATCCTTTGAGGACTTTCTGCAGAGTCAGGTGCCTTTGCTAGGTCTATGCAGCAGTAAGTCTGAGTGGTGGGAAATATTCAAAAAGAGAGCTGCGTTCCAACGGGTCTTTCCGGTAATATGTTCCTGGATAGTTCTAGATCTTCCCCCATCTTAACAACGCACATTCATGAAGGAGGGCATTTGCTCCCCCTATCTAGTATTTTAAAAGATCATCCCCCTTCCTCCAGGAATTATTTTGAATACCTCCAGCTCCAACACTTCTTCCTTTCCACAGTTAGTAAGCTAAACCTCTCCAAAAAACTATCCCCCTTTGAGAGCCTTTGTGTTAAGCCCACAGTACCTAAGCACTTAATCTCCTTAATTTATCATTGGCTGGTCTTCCCGGATAACACTCCTCTTCCCGCATACTGTGCGGCATGGGAGAGAGAACTCCAGCAGACTTTCTCCGAGGAGCAATGGCAAAAATGCTTTTTCCTCACACATAAAGCGGTTATCGCGTGCAAATCACAGGAGACTAGTTTTAAGATCTTAACTAGGTGGTACAGGGTGCCGGTCTTGCTTCACAGGTGGTACCCTAGTGTCCCGGACACATGTTGGCGCTGCAATAAAGAGGCAGGCACCATGTCTCATATATGGTGGGGATGTTCAGCCCTCAGGGATTTCTGGAAGGGGGTTCTCGGGGCTATTCTGGACTGTACCACTGTTGCTATTCCAGATTCCCCAGAGGCCACTCTTTTATTTATGTTCAACTGCTCCCGGGCTTCTTATAAGAAGTCTTTAACCAGACATCTCTTGCAGGCTGCAAAGACAGTCATCCCACGCCATTGGCGTCAGACCACCCCTCCTTCATTGTTAGAATGGATGGATGAGGTCGCTTCAATCTTTCGCATGGAAGAACTGATTGCGCATTCTCCTGAGGACGCTCTGCGAGTTCTGAGCACCTGGGGTCCTTGGACAGCATTTCAGTCTTCCCCTGGATTCAGGGCTCTGTCGGGGTAATGCTAGCCTTGGACTCCTTTGAGTCCAGCCTCTCCCCCCTTGGCGTTTGGTCTAACTTTCCTCCATGTGCTTGCGCTCCACGGGCCCCGCCGGTTTGGTCAACTTTCCCGTGCCCCCCGCCCTTTTTTTTTTTTTTTTTTTATTGTTGTTTTTGGTTGTTATTGGTTAGCTTCAGTGCTTATTTGTTTTTGTGGTCGTCTAGCCTCAACAGCTTAGCTAAATTTTTTATGGTGAGACATAGTGCTCTATGCCGGCATATTTCCTCTACTCTCTTTCTAGGAGGTAATTGATTTAGATTATGATCTCTGCTAGCCGGCTGAGTGAGGCATACGCCATAAGCAAGATTACTAACGGTTTATTCCCACTATTGGTCTCATCGATTACATATGTCTGAAGGCTGCGTCCTTCTATGTATCTTTACCTTTTGTTTATCTGGTTGTTATAGTTACATATTGAAAGCATTATAAGGTTATGTTTAAAAAAAAAAAATTCTTGAAAACCTTTAATAAAAATTTATATTGGAAAAAAACTTCTAACCTCAGGAGTTGGAGCAGGTACCGTCTGTACCAGAGTCTGAGGAGGAAACTCGAGCAGTTGGTCTCGACTGGAGGTAGCCGTGAGGAGATCTCCAGGGTGAAATCTTTGCTCAAGAGATGTCAGTACGATAGGCACGCATCCTTGGTTTTTGAGAGGGATTTCGGGAAATACCGCTCACCGGACCCTTACAGAAACTGTAGGATGTCAGTGAGTTGTAAGATGGTGACAGGCCTGAGGGATAGTTCAGGGTCTCTGAAAAGGTCGAGATCAGAGATCCTGGAGATCATTAGGTCCTACTACTCACATCTCTTGGGCAGGAGGGAACTAGATCGGGACAGATGCTCGGCTTTCCTGGCTGAAGCCGTTCCTGAACCAGGAGTGAACCTCTCCTTTGATGGTTTGACAGGAGAAATCAGAGAAGAGGAAGTGAAGGGGGCGATTGAGAGCTTAGCCCTCAAGAAGACCCCAGGACCCGATGGCCTAACATCGGAATTTTATAAGACCTTTAAGGACATCTTGGTTCCCCTCTTGACCGAGGTAATAAATGAGTGTCTCTCCTCGGACTCTCTGCCGAATTCAATGAGGAGGTCAGCTCTGATAATCCTGTCAAAGGGTAAGGATCCGTCCCACATTGAGAATTGGCGTCCCATAGCGCTGCTCAATGTGGACAGGAAGATCCTGGCAAAAGTGCTTCTCAATGGGCTGATAAAATCAGCTCCTTTCATCGGCTCAGCACTGTTCCGTTCCTGGTCGTAGCGCCGTTAGTGCGGCCCTTGGTGTCAGGGAGGCTGTGGAGCGGGGCAGGGCGGGTCACTGGAAGGGGTTCACGCTGTCTTTGGATCAGGCCAAGGCTTTTGATCGGGTTGACCATGAGTACCTCTGGTCCACTCTTCTGAGATACGGCCTGCCAGGGAGGTTTGTTGATTGGCTGCAAACTTTGTACAAAGGGGCTGAGAGTTTTCCGCTTGTGAATGGGTGGATTGGACGGCCTTTCGGGGTGAGGTCCGGTGTGCGTCAGGGTTGTCCTCTGAGCCCCTTGTTATATGCGTTCGCGATCGACCCCTTCTTGCGGAGGCTAGATTGTGGGCCATTGGCAGGGGTGAGGATGGGCCTGGGGGCATCGGCGCCGGCCTTGAGGGCCATGGCCTATGCAGACGATGTCACCATCTTTGTCTCTTCCTCGGAGGAGGCAGGATGGGTGATGTCAGAAGTAGAGGGCTATTCGGATGCTTCCGGGTCCAAGGTCAACCAGGATAAGTGTAAGAGTCTCTGGTTGGGAGAAGGAGACCCTACCTTTAGTCTTCCGGACACCCTCCCTGTGCCCCAGGAAACAGTAAAAATCTTGGGCATTGAATTTGGCCAGGGTGATTACCCCCCAAAAAATTGGGAGGACAGGCTGAATAATGCCGCTCAGAAGGTGGACCAGTGGAAGGGTTGGTCTTTGACCCTGAGAGAGAGAGTCAGCCTGATCAAGACCTTCCTGCTCCCGTTATTCATCTATCTTAGCAGCGTGTGCCTTTTGCCCGAATCTCTCTGGCCGCGGGTTTACAGTCTGTTCTTCCAGATGTTATGGGGGAACAGAATGAACCTAATCAAGAGAGAGGTGACATACCGCTCGAGGAGACTAGGGGGGTTAGGTATGGTTAACCCCGTAGTGTTCTTAACGAACACCTTTATTAAGATCAATGTAGCGTGCATGTGGAATGCAGGCCCTCCTCCGTGGGTAGTCTCTTGTCAGGAATGGTTCCAGCCCTACTTCCAGGAATGGGAGTCAGGAGGTCGAGTGAAGAACTTTCGTATTTCGCAAGAATATTTCCCGGCTTATGTTGCACTGACTCTGAAGATCATCCGTCGTTGGAGTCTGGGGATGGTGGAGATAAGAACCCTCACTAGGAAACTCCTGGATGAGAGGGTGTTGTCGACCCATTTTCAGAGTCCAATGGCCCTTAGGGATTGCCCAGGTCGGGATCAGAGGGTAGGGTTGCGTTTGCTAAATTCAGAGAGGATCCCCCTGAAGGTTTGGGACGTGGCCTGGCGTTGCTTCCATGGAAAGCTATATGTAAGGGGCAATGTGAAGTTCAGGCATCTCGATGATAGGGGATGTCCTCGTGAGGGGTGCAGCAATGCTTTAGAGAGCATGGAGCATTTCCTGCTCCATTGCCCCTACAATATAGAGGTGTACAAAAGATTGGCCCAGGTTGGCAGGCCTCTCTTATGCTGAGTGGGTCTATGGGACATTCAGAGACCCAGGTAGTAGGGACCCGTGCACTTTATTTGTAGTTAGCGCAGTGGTTAGGTATCACACATGGTGCGCACGGTGCTTAGTGGCGACGCGACAGAAAATCCTTCCCGAGGTGGAGGTAAGTAGGCACATTGTGGATGATCTGGTGAAGGTACGCTCAGTGGAGTTTGGGAGGTTGGGAACGTCAGGGGCGTCCTCTCTTTGGAGGGGGTTGTCTTTTGGGGTGCCCTGACCTCGTGAACCTCATTTCCCGGTGGTGGGCTAATTTTCTGTGTCACTTAGTTTTTTTGTTTTGATTTTGATTCATATAGAAGACGGAGAAAGGCTTACAGACATCGAACTTGAGCTTTCAAATGGGGTAAGATCGGTTAATATAACCATTGTTTACGTATTTTCTTATAAGAGTGTTTAGAATAGAGTGTATATATTAAAGGGAGAAAAAAAATAATCGAAATATATAATAAAAAAAAAAAAAGTGTATGTATATGCATATATATGTAAATAAATAAATAAATGAGGGGTCAAGATAGATAGGTTGGGAGGGGGAAAAAGGGGGAGGTGGAAGAGCAAAATCGGTCCCACAGTGAATGACTATGGATCTAGACATGGAGACTTGTGGGATCGGAGCTCGGGGGGGTTTTCCAAATGGGTGCTTAAGTGAGTCAGGGAGTGTATAAGAGATATAAATGTGTGTAAATGTATAAATATTCATGTATATATGTAAATAGGTGTATATAAACAATTAGAGAAGGGTGGGCCAGTAGGGAAAGGAGGGGGGGGGGTGAACGGCATGAATGGAGTAGAGAATGAACGTTTAAGGATACATGGGACTGGACCAGCTAGTATTCAGTGATTACGGAATGTAAACTGGTCGTTAATAGTCATGTATATATGATTGTAAATATTCAGGTCTCATGTAAATAGGTTTGTACTTTCATCTAAAATTTTAAATAAAAGAGATCCTGTATTATACTCCAGAGCTGCACTCACTATTCTGCTGGTGCAGTCACTGTGTACATACATTACTTATCCTGTACTGATCCTGAGTTACATCCTGTATTATCCTCCAGAGCTGCACTCACTATTCTGCTGGTGCAGTCACTTTGTACATACATTACTTATCCTGTACTGCTCCTGAGTTACATCCTGTATTATACTTCAGAGCTGCGCTCACTATTCTGCTGGTGCAGTCACTGTGTACATACATTGCGTATCCTGTACTGATCCTGAGTTACATCCTGTATTATACTCCAGAGCTGCACTCACTATTCTGCTAGTGCAGTCACTGTGTACATATATTACTTATCCTGTACTGATCCTGAGTTACATCCTGTATGATCCTCCAGATCTGCACGCACTATTCTGCTGGTGCAGTCACTGTGTACATACATTACTCCTCCTGTACTGATCCTGAGTTACATCCTGTACTATATTCCAGATCTGCACTCACTATTCTGCTGGTTCAGTCACTGTTCATACATTACTAATCCTGTACTGATCCTGAGTTACATCCTTTATTATCCTCCAGAGCTGAACTCACTATTCTGCTGGTGCAGTCACTGTGTACATACATTACTAATCCTGTACTGATCCTGAGTTACATCCTGTATTATCCTCCAGAGCTGCACTCACTATCCTGCTGGTGCAGTCACTGTGTACATACATTACTTATCCTGTACTGATCCTGAGTTACATCCTGTATTATACTCCAGAGCTGCACTTACTATTCTGCTGGTGCAGTCACTGTGTACATACATTTCTTATCCTGTACTGATCCTGATTTACATCCTGTATTATACTCCAGAGCTGCACTCACTATTCTGCTGGTGCAGTCACTATACATACATTACTTATCCTGTACTGATCCTGAGTTACATCCTGTATTATACTCCAGAGTTGCGCTCACTATTCTGCTGGTGCAGTCACTGTGTACATACATTACTTATCCTGTACTGATCCTGAGTTACATCCTGTATTATACTCCAGAGCTGCGCTCACTATTCTGCTGGTGCAGTCACTGTGTACATACATTACTTATCCTTTACTGATCCTGAGTTACATCTGTATTATCCTCCAGAACTGTACTCACTATTCTGCTGGTGCAGTCACTGTGTACATACATTACTTATCCTGTACTGATCCTGAGTTACATCCTGTATTATCCTCCAGAGCAGCACTCACTATTCTGCTTTGTTTTTACTAATCTCTCTATCTTTAGTAGATGATAATCGTATAATGTATAAAACTTATTTGATTTGTTTCTTGTGCAGACCACGGTTGTGAGCAGCTCTGGCTGAATCCTCTTGCTCATACAAGGTACGTCCTGGGTTGTATGTAGTACTAGAGCATGCCCTATAATAATAATACTAATAATGTGACTATGACGAAACACAGATGTTCTAATTGTGTAGGAGCCTCTGCTGGTAACAAGGTCTCTGCAAAGCAAGAGTCAGATGCCTAAAACTTTTGTAGAATAAGTCTTCAAGTACTGGCTACAACAAAAATTGGGAGCCTGGCTGTGGGTGGGAGGGAGGAAGGGGCAGCACCAAGGTGTTTTGCTCAGGTCAGGGGTATTTAAATACAGGATTAGGGCATTAAATTGAATGTTTGCCCAAAGTGATGAAAACTCTAACCACGATTCTGCCGAAATTACTGACCTTGTCTGCTCTGTGTACATGTAAATTAACCTTAATGCCCCCTTATCTGCACACGTCAGATCACTGAGGCTCGTCCTGGGCCCATCTCATCCTCATAGTGGTCCTTCAAGGTTAATACTTCCTTATGGCTCATCCACTTTATTGGAGAATGAGCAGATATGAAGGGTCATGCCCCCATTGCTGTTTGACCCCTTACAGACCAAAATACATCTTTTGTCGTCGAACATGTGTGGATTTGAACCTTGAACCCCTATGCTGAAAGGCAGAAGTGCTAACCACTCTGCTATACTGCAGCTACTCACAGCTTTTTACATAAACAGACCTTCGTCTGACTAGAGTGAGCACACTGTGGGGAAAGGTATGGGGATGTCAGCCTGCTGGGTCACATGATGTGCAGTTCAAAAAGTTAATAAATGCTCCTGTCAGGACTTCACTACTGGCCCGTTAAGGATTATGTTGCTGCCTCAGCCAGGGTGCTGATTGGTGATTAATGGGTTAAGCACTTGACACAATCCCTGGCTGGGGCTGGGGTTTTAAACCACTTCCTGTCAGCAATGCCCTGCTGGTGATTGCTTTTGTTGTCCTAGCTGTCTGGTTTGCTCTGCTGTGTTGTTTTGCTGGTTCTCGGATTTTGGATTGTCTTTCTGGTTACTCTCCCGATCTGTCCTTTGGTACCTCGTATTCTCCTGGTTTGACCTCAGCCCGTACGACTATTCTTTATTTGTTATCTGTGGCGTCTGTTCCTTGTTTGTCATACGTTTGTCTTCTGTCTTTTTGGCACACGTTTTACTAGGTACAGCACAGGTACAAGAGGTTCAAGTGCGGAGTCACCCTTTTCGGGGCAGTTGTCCTGCTTAGGCAGGATAAGCCAGGGCAAGGCTAGAGCCTCCCTTACAGCCCCCTTTTGAACATACTGAAAGCTGAAGCAGGAAAAAACAAGCGTGAAATGCCTTAGTGGTAATACCCCTTTAAGAACAACATAAATAAAAAAAAATCCCAAGTAAATAAAAAAAAGAGATTAACATGCTTGTTGTGCACAAGTAAAAAAAAATTAAAAACTAAGTAATTATGGTATTTCCATAATCGTACTGACTCACAGAACAAAGATATCATGGTGTGTTTACCGTATATCGAACAGGGTTATCTTACACTGCGGCCATGGTCGCTGTCTCTGTGTACATATGTGTATATGTATGTCTTTATATATATACATATGGACATTAGCAGACACGTCTACTGTATTACTCTATTGTTTTGGATACTTGATGTGCTTTCTATATGTTCCATGTACATTGCATAAACAGAGAATAAATTTTTTTTGATTCTCTCATATTGACTTATAATACATTTCTATGTGCTTAATCAGTATTCATAGTGACATTTATGTGGCGGGTAACATAGTTTGTATTTGTGTTATAGTATTGGATTCATCTTGATGTATATATGTATATTTATATCCGCTTACACTGTATATATTTGGCACTTTTTCATTCGTGTTTATGTTTGTTTATTTCACAGTGACTTTCTGAAAAAGGTCTATTTGTACCGAAACGTCACTTTTTGAGTCACTTATACTTTTGCAAATAATCTGGAGCCTGTGGATTGAAATGTAATAAAAGTAACTTCTTTGCATCACTTTTTGTGTGCGGTCACTTACCTTACATGGGTTTGTTGGTGGAATTATACTCACCTATTTGACCTGCACCACAGTACGGATTAAGCATAGTGTGTGCCACCCTACTTATTAAATTTTTGTACCAAATATCAAATGGCGGGTCTTTAAAATGCCAGCTAATCTTGTTAGAGATAAAGACTCTGTTCCATCTGACCCTAGAGACGTCACTCTCTGCTCTATCAGGACAGGAGATTTGGACGGTAACCAGAGAAACATATGTGCACTCAGAGCAGATAAAATCTCTCTTATCTCCTCACCTTTTTTATTTCAAATGAGCAAAGTATTTAGTAAATGTCTTGATTTCCCTTTCCCTACATGCTGAAAGTCAATTACAGTGGTGAGAAAACCCCTTTGAGAGGTTAATCTTTATATTGGTGGAGACTCCAAGAGGTGGGAGGTTAATGCCCTATTACTCATCCCTAGCGCTGAATTTTGACCTAATCACCATATTGTATCTTCTGCAGTGATCTTGGAAGGATAACATGGAAGTGAGGAAGAATATCACAGCACTCTTTGGATTTCTTGAGGTTGTTGAAGCACAAAAACAAACCTTTCCCTTGTAGAAATTCTAAAAATAAGTGAACCCCCTTCCCCCCTGATCTCTGAACTTTCTAACTTTGAATGAAATGAAATTGTAGATTTGACTGATGTTGATTGTTTTTGGACTTCAAGACAAGCACAAATGAGCAAAGTTTTGTCTTCAGGGGCTTGTCTCATGTACATATCATAAAGAGGACCTGTTCATGGTGACCCATTTAGCAGATCAGTAGGCTTCTATTTTGCAGGTGCATTCTCATGTTAGGGCGACATCTCCTTATGTATGGCCAGTTTTATAGACAACCCCCAAAATTTAGTGTTGAGCTGCTAAATGGGCCCCTAAGCCCCACATCATATCAAGCCAATGAAGGGGTTGAGAGGCAGAGCCTTGTGTAAGCAAATAAGCGAGACTATTACTTTCTACTTGACCTTCAGCATTATGATGCCCAAGTGGTCTCTGAGCTGGAGACGGTCAAATATAGTGACCCAAAGTTCTCCAATACATGTGAGATCAAAGGGATGGAGTCAGGAGAGCTGCAGCCCCCACTAGAGATTCATGGTAAGGGGCAGCAAGCTCTGCACTGACCACTGTACATGTCTAGAGGGGATTTGTGAGGAAAGATTAGACCAAAGCAATTACATGAATGACTGAGAATATTTAGTAAATGAGGGTGGTACTCTAAGTCTGTCCCACCCCTGAGGAGCAGTATGAATACTAGAGATGAATAATAGCATGACCCTGCCAGCCGACCCCACCAGAGATAAATGGTAGGGGGCAGCCAACTGTGCAGTGACCACTGAACATCTCTGGAGAGGATTTTTGATGAAGCATGAATTGACTCAAAATCATTCAGTAAGAAAGGACGGTGCATCAAGTCTGTCCCGCCCCTGAGGAGCAGTCTGGATACTAGAGAGGAATGATAGATTGACCCAGCCAGGAGACCTCACCAGAGATACATAGTAGGGGGGCAGCCAGCTCTGCACTGACCACTGTACATCTCTGGAGGGGATTTGTGAGGAAAGCATGGATTGATTCGGAATCCTTCAGGGGGCAAGGATGGTGCACCGAGTGTGTCCTGCCCCTGAGGAGCAGTCTGGATACTAAAAATGGATGATATATTGACCCTATCAGCAGACCTCACCAGAGATACATAGTAAAGGGCAGCCAGCTCTACACTGACCACTGTACATGTTTTGAGGGGATTTATAAAGACAGAATAGATTGAGAATCCTTCAGTAAGCAAAGGAAATGCACCAAGTCCATCCCACCCCAGAGGAGCACTAGAGATGAATGATAGCACGACCCTGCCAGCCAATCCCACCAGAGATACATGTTAAGGGACAGCCAGCTGTGCACTGTCCACTATAAATCTCTGGAGAGGATTTTTGAAAAAATCATGGATTGATTCAAAATTATTCAGTAAGAAAGAGTGGTGCAGCGAGTCTATCCCACCCCTGAGGAGTAGTTTGGATACTAGAGATGAATGATAGAATGACCCAGCCAGCAGACCTCACCAGAGGTACATAGTAGGGGGCAGCCAGCTCTGCACTGACCACTATTCATAGATTGATTGATTTGTGAGTAAAGGATGGACAGATTTAAAATCCCTCTATAAGCAAGGTGGTGCACCGAGTCTGTTCCACCCCTGAGGAGCAGTCTGGGTACTAGAGAGGAATGATAGAATGACCCCATCAGCCGACCTCACCAGAGATACATAGTAGGGGGCAGCCAGCTCTGCACCGACCACTATACATGAAGGGGATTTATAAGGACAGAATAGACTGAGAATCCTTCAGTAAGCAAATAAAATGCACCAAGTCCATCCCGCCCCTGAGGAGCAGTCTGGATACTAGAGCAGGATGATATAAATGCACCAAATCCACCCCGCCCCTGAGGAGCAGTCTGGATACTAGAGAAGGATGACAGATTGACCCTGGCAGCAGACCCCACTAGAAATACATGTGTAGAGGAAATTTGTGAGGAAAGCATAGACCAGGGCAATTATATGAATGAATGAGAATCTTTCAGTAAACAAGAGTGTTACTGCAAATCTGTCCCACCCCTGAGGAGAAGTCTGAATACTGGAGATGGATGATATGACGACCCTGCCAGCAGACCTCACTGGAGATATATGGTAGGGGGCAGCCAGCTCTGCAAAGACTACTGAACATGTCCGGAGGGGGATTAATGAGGAAAGAGTAGATTGACTAAGAATCCTTCGGTAAGCAAGGGTGGTACACCAAGTCCATCCTACCCCTGAGGAGCAGTCTGGATACTATAGCTTGTTGATCCTGCCGGCAGACCCACTAGAAATACATGAATAGAGGGAATTTTGACCGGGGAATTTTCATGAGGGATTAAATATCCTTTATTAAAAAAGGGTGGTGTTCTAAGCCTTTCCCACCCCTGAGGAGCAGTCTGGATAATATAGCTTGATGACATAATGACTCTGCCAACATATCCTACTAGAAACACATGTATTGGGCAGAAAGCTCTGCATTGACCACTGTATATGTCTAGAGAGAATTTGTGAGGAAAGAATAGACCTGGATAGTTACATGAGGGATTAAATATCCTTTATTAAAAAAGGGTGGTGCTATGGGTCTGTCTCACCCCTGAGGAGTAGTCTGGATACTGGGGAAGGATGATAGAATGACCCTATCAGCATACCTCCCCAGAGATACATCGTAGGGGGCAGCCAGCTCTGCAGTGACCACTGTTCATGTCTGGAGGGGGTTTGTAAGGAAATAATAGATTGACTGAGAATCCTACAGTAAACAGGGGTGATGCTCTGAGTTTATCCCGCCCCTGAGGAGAAGTCTGGATATTAGAACTGGTAGACATAGAGTAATCTTTCAAAAGATACATATATTGTGCAGCCAACTCTTTATTGACCATTGTGCATGTCTAGAGAAGATTTCTGAAGAAAGAGTTGACCAGGTAAAATACATGAATGTCTGAGAAACCTTCAGTAAGCAAAGGTGGTGCTCTGTGTCTTTCCCACCCCTGAGGAGCAGTCTGGATACTAGAGAAGGATGATATGATTGTCCTGCCAGCAGACCTCACCGGAAATACATTGTAGGGGCAGTGAGTTCTGCACTGACTACTGTGCATATTTCAAGGGGATTTGTGGGGGAAGAATAGACCGATTGGAAAGCTTTCGATAAGGATTGGTGGTACACTGCATCTGTCCCACCCCTGAGGAGCAGTCTGGATACTAGAGATGTATAATATAATGACCCAGCCGGCAGACCTCAACAGAGATGCATAGTAGGGGGCAGCCAGCTCTGCACTGACCACTGTACATCAACATCTCTGGAGAGGATTTGAGAGGAAAGCATGGATTGATTCAGAATCCTGAAGTAAGAAAGGGAGGTGCACCGAGTCTGTCCCACCCCTGAGGAGCAGTCTGGATACTAGAGAGGAATGATTGAATGACCTAGTCAGCAGGCTTCACCAATGATACATAGTAGGGGCAGTCAGCTCCGCACTGACCATTATACATCTCTGGAGAGGATTTGTGAGGAAAACATGGACTGATTCAGAATCCTTCAGTAAGAAAAGGTGGTGCACCGGGTCTGTCCCACCCCTGCGGAGCAGTCTGGATACTAGAGATTAATAATATAATGACCCAGCCGGCAGACCTCAACAGAGATACATAGTAGGGGGCAGCCAGCTCTGCACTGACCACTGTACATCACCATCTCTGGAGAGGATTTTAGAGGAAAGCATGGATTGATTCAAACACCTTCTGTAAGAAAGGGTAGTGCACTGAGTCTGTCCCACCCCTGAGGAGCAGTCTGGATACTAGATATGAATAACATAATGACCCAGCCGGCAGACCTCAACAGAGATACATGGTAGGGGACAGCTGGCTCTGCACTGACCACTGTACATCTCTGTAGAAGATTTGTGAAGAAAGCATGGACTGATTCAGAACCCTACAGTAAGTAAGGGTGGTGCACCGAGTATGTATCGCCCCTGAGGAGCAGTCCGGATATTAGAGATGGATGATCTGTTGACCCCGCCAGAGATAAAAAGTAGGGTTCAGCCAGCTCTGCATTGACCACTATACATCTCTGGAGAGGATTTGTGAGGAAAGCATGGACTGATTCAGAATCCTTCCGTAAGCAAGGGTGGTGCTTTCAGCGAGTGTGTCCCGCCCCTGAGGAGCAGTTGAGATACTAGAAATGGATGATCTATTGACACCATCAGCAGACCCCACCAGAGATAAAAAGTAGGGATCAGCCAGCTCTGCACTGAACACTGTACTTGTTTGGAGGAGATTTATAACGACAGAATAGATTGAGAATCCTTCAGTAAGCGAAGGAAATGCACCAAGTCCATCCCGCCCCTGAGGAGCAGTCTGGATACCAGAGATTAATAATATAATGACCCAGACAGCAGACTTCAACAGAGATATGTGGTAGGGGACAGCTGGCTCTGCACTGACCACTGTACATCTCTGGAGAGGATTTGTGAAGAAAGCATGGACTGATTCAGAATCCTTCAGTAAGCAAGGTGGTGCACCGAGTCTGTCCCACCCCTGAGGAGCAGTCTGGATACTATAAATGGATGATATATTGACCCCACCAGAGATACATAGTAGGGGGCAGCCAGCTCTGCACTGACCACTGTACATGTCTGAAGGAAATTTATAAGGACACAATAGATTGAGAATCCTTCAGTAAGCAAGGGTGGTCCACAAAGTAGGTCCCGCCCCTGAGGAGCAGTCTGGATACTAGAGATGGATGATAGATTGACCCAGCCAGCAGACCTCACTAGAGATACATAGTAGGGAGAAGCAAGAACTGCAATGACCACTGTACATCTCTGGAGAAGATTTGTGAGGAAAACATGGATTGATTCAGAATCCATCAATAAGCAAGGGTGGTGCACCGAGTCTGTCCCGCCTCTGAGGAGCAGTCACAATACTAGAAATGGATGATATATTTACCCCACCAGAGATACATAGTAAGGGACAGATGCCTCTGCACTGACCACTGTACCTCTCTGGAGAGGATTTGTGAGGAAAGTATGGATTGATTCAGAATCCTTCAGTAAGCAAGCGTGGTGCACCAAGTCTGTCCTGCCCCTGAGGAGCAGTCTGGGTACTAGAAATGGATGATCTATTGACCCCATTACAGACCCCATACATAGTAGGGAGCAGCCAGAACTGCACTGACCACTGTACATCTCTGGAAAGGATTTGTGAGGAAAATATGGATTGATTCAGAATCCTTCAGTAAGAAAGGCTGGTGCACCAGGTTTCCCACCCCTGAGGAGCAGTCTGAATACTAAAAGGAGATGATATAATGAACACGCCAGGTCTGTCTGTCTTCGGCAGCCTGCATGCTCTCTAGGGGGGCAAAGATGGGGCCCTCCATTGCTAAGACCAGCAGGGCAGCTACAAGGAAGATGATGTCCCTAATGCCGCACTGCTCTACAACTGGGTATTGGAGAATTGATTAAAAATGGTCATTTCTATGTAGTGACACAGATGGAGATGAGCCTGTAGTCATGTGACCCAGACGTAGACAGTAACATGAAGTCACTAGTACATGATGCAGATTTTGCTGTGCACAGATACCGCCATGCTCCCAATAATGAGCAGTATTCATTAGGAGCAACATCCTCATCCTGAAAACAATGGGCAATTCAGAGACCTCAGTACCATGGAACTGTTCCCACACGAATGAGCAGCGCCGTCGCCTGTGCCTGCAGTGACCCCCATCATACACTGCAATCATTAGTGACCGATTCAATAGTGGCCCGAATATCTGCACGCAGTGATCCAACACTGGGGACAATGTATATACTATGTCACACATTCGCTTCCTGTACATTTCACTGGACAAGGTCCGGGGGGGCCCCCTGTTGCTGGAGGGCTGTGGAGCCAGCAGGGGGCGGCATGTAGTCATACTAATAGGGACTGTGATCAGCTATGGATTCTATGCTGTGTGGACCCCACAAAATAATAGAGACCCCTCAATGCACCTAACAGAGGGTAAGTGCCACTATAGCAGACCCCTTATAATAATTGGCCCCCATAGTACTACCAAATACAGTTTAAATTCCCCTATTTCCCAAATAGAACAATAGTGCCGACTAGTCCCCGGAGTCGATTGCTAAGGTCTTATCAATCGACTTGAGGCCTTAACAACCGGCTTAACAAACGACTGGAGTCCGCGGAGTCGATTGCTAACTCTTATAAACTGACTTGTCTTGAGGCCTTAACAACCGGCTTAACGACTGTTAGCGACTTCACAACGCAGTAAATTATGTGTCCCCCAGTGAAGGTAAAAGGGTCCCCCAGTAAGTTATACGTCCTCTAGTAGGTGGTTACATACTTTATATTATCCCAGTAGGTAGGTGTGTAGTTTATATGTACCCCAGCAGGTATAGGGTCAGGTTACGGATCCCCAGCAGGTATAGGGGCAGGTTACGGGATCCCACAGCAGGTATAGGGGAAGGTTACGGATCCCCCAGCAGGTATAGGGGCTAGGTTAGGCACTCGGATCCCCCAGCAGGTTAGGGGCAGGTTACGGTTTTCCCCCAGCAGGTATAGGGGCAGGTTACGGATCCCCACCCAGGTTATAGGGGCAGTTAGGGATCCCCCAGCAGGTATTTAGGGGCGGGTTACGGATCCCCAGCAGGTATGGGGGCAGGTTAAGCGGATCCCCCAGCGTAAGGGCAGGTTACGGTCCCCAGCAGGTTTGGGAGGTTAGGTTTCCCACGCAGGTTTTGGGCGGGTTTTCGGATCCCCAGAGGTAAAAGGGGCAGGTTAGGGGATCCCCCTGGGGTATATGGGTTTATAGGGGCAGGTTACGGATTACCCCAGCAGGTATTGGGGGCAGGTTACGGTTTCCCCCCAGCAGGTATAGGGGAGGTTACGGATCCCCAGCAGGTATATGGGGCAGGTTACGGATCCCAGCAGGTATGGGCTGGTTCGGTCCCCAGCGGTATATGGGCAGGTTACGGATCCCCCAGCAGGTATAGGGGCAGGTTACGGATCCCCCAGCAGGTATATGGGCGGGTTTTCGGTCCCCAGCAGGTTTATGGGAGGTACGGATCCCCCAGCAGGTAAGGCAGGTTACGGGTCCCCCAGCAGGTATATAGGCAGGTTATGGGTCCCCCAGCAGGTATATGGGCAGGTTACGGATTCCCAGAAGGTATATGGGCAGGTTAGGATTCCCAGCAGGTTATAGGCAGGTTATGGGTCCCCTAGCAGGTATATGGGCAGGTTATGGATCCCCCAGTTGGTATATAGGCAGGTTTAGGTCCCCCAGCACACATGGGTAGGTTATATTGTCCCCAGCAGGTTATATAGATAGCTTTAGGTCCCCGGCAGGTATATAGATAGTTTTATAGGCCCACAACATTGTATATATAGATTATGCTCTCCTGCAGTATAAAAGTTGAAAATTAGCCCCCTGCACATTTTATGTGCAGGGGGGCTATTATCTACTTTTATATGTGCAGGGGGTATTTCTCTTTATAAAAGAGATAATAGCCCCTGCACATATAAAAGGTAGATAATAGGCCCCCCCTGCACTTATATACAAGTAGATAATAGGCTCCCCCTGCACATTATTACAAGTAGATAATTGGGGACCCCCCTGCACTTTATAAAGTAGATAATGGGCCCCCCCCTGCACATTTATAACAGTATATAGGCCCCCCTCACATGTAGAGACAATTTAAAAAGTAATAAACTGACAGGGACTCACCCGACCTCGCTCCCTGTCGCTGCCGCTTGTGCTCCGGTCTTTTTCTTCAGCAGGGGTGAGTCCCCCAGGCCGCGCTGCTGTGTGATGAGCTCACTCGGCGCGCACAGCACTGGCGTGCACAGGAGCCGCCATCCTGCCTCGGCCACCGAGTATCCGCGAGCTCTCTGCCGGGGCCCAAAGGGATCTAACTGTTTGTGCGTCCGCGGACCCGCCACGCTGCCGTCGCCAGGTCCTAAGCCGATAGCTTAGCGACTGGTAACAGCTTAGGACCCTAACGATCTGCGGCGGATAGCGGCGGCGCCGGGGACTAGTGCCGACTCAGTACACCATAAAAACTGCAAGTGCCCCTATAGCAACCCAACATAATAATACCTAATATGGTGCAAGAGCCCTTACTGCCCCACCCCCCTCCTCACATAATAAAATTGTCCTCTCAACACACCCTAACACATGGTGCACCCAGAGTACACACTGTGGATGTCAATGTTACAGAGAAACAATGGATGTCACTGTTATGGGGGCACTGTGGATGTCACTGTTATGGGGGCACTGTGGATGTCTGTTATGGGGGCACTGTGGATGTCCTGTTATGGGGGCACTGTGGATGTCACTGTATGGGGGCACTGTGGATTCACTGTTATGGGGGCACTGTGGATTTCACTGTTATGGGAGCACTGTGGGTTTCACTGTTATGGGGGGCTCTGTGGATTCATGTTTGGGGGCCCCTGTGGATGTCCTGTTTTTTGGGGCATGGGATTTTG
>JAODAL010021183.1:0-67649 GCA_025379985.1 Phyllomedusa bahiana | reverse complement strand
AATTCATGTTTTCCAGTGTTTAAGTCTTTTCTTCAGAAAGAACTGATAAGCAGATTTTTAAATAATCCTGAGGAAGCCGATGGGGGTTGTCAGTCCTGGACGGGCCCCATCTTGGGTGTTTTTCATATTTGCTGTATCATTCTTGACAAAATGGATTCTGCTCAGCTGAAATGCCTTATAAGGAGAAAAGCTTGGGATTTCATAATTTATACATATAACACAATATTGATTCAAACCTCTCTACCTTCACACTGCTTCCATCATCATTCCTAGGTCCTGACATTTGGACATCTTATGTATGAATACATTAACATCGATGAGTCAGTAGCAGAGCAAAGGTGTCAGTAATATATGTCTGCCCTTTAAAAGTTACCTATCTGTTTGAGACTCAGCCTCGGTTTGGAACATTGTCCTAGGGGTTAAGTCCCTGAATCAGATCCCTGGTTAGGGCCAGGTATTAAGCCCATCTGTTTCCATGCTCTAGTGCCTGTGATTGATCCTGTGTCCTGGCTATTGTGTTTGTGCAGATTTGCTATATATTTGTTTTTCTCTGGTTCTGGACTTTGGCTCGTATCTTGGTTACTCTCCTGCTCTCTGATTAGGTATTGTGTTTTCGCCCGGTTTGACTTCAGCTTGCCTGACTTAGCCTAACTATTTGTTTCTGTTTTGTTTGTGCCCTGTTTGTCTGTTGTTTGTCTGCTCCCTGTTTTGCCCAGGGTTTGTTCAGGATAAGGTGCCAGTGTGGGGTTGCCCTTTTCTGGCACTTGCTCTGCTGTAATATGCTTGTTGCATCTGAATATCATGTTGCATCGGGAATACGCATACACTACTTCCTTGGAGTTTGATATATTAACCCATTACCAACACAGGACGGATGGGTACATTCCTGGTGCCGGTATGGTTCTATGTAGGGGGTTTAATCAGTAATCCCACAACATAGAAAGCTGGTGTCAGCTGCTAATTGCAGTCGACACCTGCTGGAAACAGCAGGGGAAGGAGCGGGATCGTTCCCTGAGTTTCAAACCTTTAGACGCAACTGTGATTGTGACGCAGTGTCTAAATGAATGTGAAATGGTGCCACAAACCATTTCTCATTTCATTAGGAACCACCATGGCTGTAATGCGGCGGAGCAGTGGATCCACTGGACTGCCGCAAGCGATGGCACTGACCAAACCAGGGAGCGGAGTCTAAGTGGGTCCCGGTTTCTACCAGAGCCCGCCGCAGAGCAGGATGGACTTGCTGTGGCGGGATTCCATCAGGTCGCTACCCCCGATGTGGCAGGCTTGCGGAGGCAGCCGAGGTGCCACATAGTACAGAAAGCGGTAGACAAAGTCGGAGTCGAGGTCAGGCCAAGAGGTCGGGGCAGGCAGCAAAGGTTCGGAGTCGAGGATGTAAGCAGGCGGGACGTGTACATGGGATAGGCAAACCGGAACAAGACAAGGCTTCCTCTCATAGGACAAGGGTGCTATGGATTCGGCCACGAGGTCCCAGATGTGGAGCCCTTATATAGAATCAGCAGCCGGCAAAACCAATCACCGGCGCGCTGTCCCTTCAAAGTGGATGCACCCGAGGGGACGCGTGCGCCCGCGGACCGCACAGCTTGCCTCTGGCGCAAGCCGGGGCGCAGGAGAACGAGTGTGCCTGCAGTCCAGGCTGCGGGGTCAATCATTACATTGGCGAGATCACGGGGTGCCAATTGGTTAACATGGTGGCTGGAAGCCTTATAAAGACTTCCATTGCTGCCATGTATGCAATTCTAAGGGTATGTTCACACGGCATGTTGACTCCGTGTTGGGATACGTTTTCAGATGCCTGTTTGGATCCATGTTTTGGACCCTAAACGGACCCAAACACACATCAAACAATGTGCGGTGTGATTTACATTGCTTTCAATGATCATGATCAATGTTTTTCGGACTGCTGGCGGTCTGAAAAACTGCCGGGCGGAAAACCCGTGCACTGGGGGGGTTTTCTGTAGAGATCCATGTAAAAGTTTGTCAGCCAGTTTTCAAATGGTTTTTAAAACCGAAATCCATCTGAAAAACCGGCTGCAAACCCGTGCCGTGGGGACAAGCCCTAAGGGTACACAACAGTGCAGAACCCAAAAATTTTAAAGTATAAAAAAATGTAAAAAATATTAAAGGTTCAAATCACCCCTTTTGCCATTTTATAAATAAAAAAAATAAAAAAAAATTACACATAACTGGTATCGCCATGCCCATAAAAGTCTAATCTATTAAAATAGAACATCATTCATCCTGTATACTGAACACCGTAAAAGAAAAAAAATTCCTAATGCCAAAAATTGCAGGTTTTTTGGTCATTTCACGTCCCCTAAAAATTGCAATAAAAATCTACAGAAACCAGATCATTTATACCGACATCAGCATCTTTTATACCGAAGAATAAATGTCATAAAAATAAAATCCCGGCAAGCATGGCAGAAGTATGCTTTTTTTCACATTTCACCCCCTTGAGACTTTTGTTTGCAGTTTCCCAGTATATTTCATGGTAAGGTGAATGACACCATTAAAAAGTACTTCTTGTCCCGAAAATAAAAGCCCTCATATTTCTACGTAGATGGAAAATAAAAAAGTTACGGCTCTTGGAAGTCGTGGAGGGAAAAAAATTAGAGCCATATTATTATGATCTGCTGTGAGGAAGAGGTTAATATAATAATATGGCCAGTTTCCAAGTGGTATTGAAGGACACTAGGAATTTTATGCCACAGAGTTATGTCTATGGAGTTGACTGACATGCAGAAAGCGTTTATGTGGATGCTGACAACTTTTACTGTTTTTAACATTTCTCAGCTGGTTTTAACATCTACAATAGGTGAGTGGTATTAGTCTCCACCCTCTTATTATACAATTGATTCACTTTCTCACTATTTCTAATGTTTAATCATACTAATAGTAATTTTTCACTATTTTGTGTAGCTCTCTGATTTTGATATTGTATTTATATGCACATAAAGCTGTATGCCAAATATTTGATATTTTTTTACTTCATTGATTTTCATTGTTTTACTTAATATGCTTGTTTATTTATAGCTTGTAAATATCACTGATTGTCACTTGATAATGGCTCTGGCAACGACCTGAAACATTGTCTTGTGAAATGAGGAAATAAACGCACTCACTTTTTTTTTTTTACTTTTTACTCGATTGAGTTCTGCGACCTTTACGCTTGTTACATATATATATACAGAGACAGTATCTCTCAAAAGTGAGTACACCCATCACATTTATGTTAATATTGTATTATATCTTTTCATGGGGCAATACAGAAGATATGACACTTTGACAAAATGTAAAGTAGCAGTGTAAAGCTCATATAACAGTTTGGTTTGCTCTCAAAATAACTCAGTACACAGCAATCAATGTCTAAACCACTGGTAACAAAGTAAATACACCCCTAAGAAAAAATAGACAAATAGTACATAATTTACCATTTTCTCTCCCCGGTGTCATGTGACTCATTAGTGTTACAAGGTCTAAGTTGTGAATCGTGAGCAGGTGTGTTAAATTTGGTGCTACTACTCTCACATTCTCTCATTTGAAGTGTAACATGGCACCTCATGACATAGAGCTCTCTGAATGTCTGAAAAAAAGAATTATACATAAAGATGGCCTAGGCTATAAGAAGATTGGTAACACCCTGAAACTGAGCTGCAGCACGGTGGCTAGGACCATGCAGTGATTTAACAAGATAGTTTCCATTCAGAACAGGTCTCGCCATGGTCAACCAAAGAAGTTGAGTGCACAAGTTAAGGGTCATATCCAGAAACTGTCTTTTCAAATTAGACGTACAATTGCTGTCAACAGTGCTGCAGAGGTTATAACAAGGGGTGGGGGGGGGGCTTCAATTGCACACTGCATGACATTGGTCTGCCTGACTGTCATCCCAGAAGGAAGCCTCTTCTAAAGATGATGCACAAGAAAGCCCGCAAACATTGTGCTGAAGACAAGAAAACTAAGGATATGAATTACTGAAACTGTGTTCTGTGGTCTGATGAGACCAAGATTAACTTATTTGTTACAGATGGTATAAAGTGTGTGGTGGCAACCAGATGAGGAGTACAAAGACAAGTGTGTCTTGCCTAAAGTCAAGCATAGTGGTGAGAGTGTCAGGGTTTGGGGCTGCATGAATGCTGCTGGCTGTGGGTAGCTACATTTCATTGAGGGAACCATGAATGCCAACATGTGATGTGATATACTGAAGCAGAGCATAATCCCCTCCTTTTGGAAACTGGGCTGCAGGGCAGTATTCCAACATGATAATGAGCCCTTACAGAGCTCCAAGACGATCACTGCATTGCTATAGATAATGATGGTAAATGTGCTGGACTGGCCAAGCATGTCTCCTGACTAAACCCTATTGAGCATCTGTGGGGCATCCTCAAATGGAAAGTGGAGGAAGGCAAGATCTCTAACATCCACCAGCTCAGTGATGTTGTAAGGGAGGAGTGGAAGAGGATTCCAGTGGCTGCAACCTGTGAAGCTCTAGCAAACTCCATGCCCAAGAGAGTTAAGGCAGCGCTGGAAAATAATGGTGGCCACACAAAATATTGACTCTTTAGGCACATTTTATCCATTTTCACTTAGGGGTGTACTCACTTTGATAACTGTGTGTTATTTTGAGGGTACACCAAATTTACAATGGTATACAAGCTGTGAAAAGAAATATCACAATATTTACAAAATATTTACAAAATGCTCATTTTTTTGAGATACTGTATTTGGACAGATAGATAGATAGATAGATAGATAGATAGATAGATAGATAGATAGATAGATAGATAGATAGATAGATAGATAGATAGATAGGTATAGTTGTATATGTAATGAACTAAGGCATAAGGAATATATATTCTTGAAAGTATGTTTTATGTGTAAATCTATATGTAGTTAGAATGAAAATATGTTATGTTTGTATGTGTGAGTGTGATATGAAAACACTGTGTGGCACTATCCAGACAGTAAAAGACTGTTTTATACAGCTATAATATAACCACATTTTAATATCTATGTTACAGTAACCCGGTCACTACATGTTCTTTCCAGTTGAATCACTAAAATTGTATGTCTCATCGTAATATGGATGCTACAAGTGGCTAATGATGCAAGTTGATTTGCAAGTAAAAAGTTCATAAACAAGGCTCTTCTGTTAAGGATCCTTATCTTTTGGACTTTCACTCTGGAGGACATGTACTTTTGTGCATTATGCATACAGCCCATTGATTTGAGTTGACAATGGGAAATTCCTCATTTCTCTTGTGGTGGTGCTGAAGGGAAATTGAAAATTTACTGTCAGATTTCAACACAAGTAATAGCGTATTCCAACACGCAGACACTTTGGGCGACATGTTAGAAAAGAGGCGCATTAAATGAGTGTATAGTGCACCTAATTGAAAGAACCTGTCAAAAATCTGGCTGTGTGGTATATCTTGCATAGTATAATTGATGCGCCTATACTAGGCTCATAGCATATCATTGCTAGCATATTTGATGCACCTGGAGTGTGGGACGCGCGGGGCCGTACTGGCTCTCACGGGACAGTGTAGGTAACGTGCGCAGGCGACCGTAGCGCCGTGTG
Source organism: Phyllomedusa bahiana (assembly GCA_025379985.1). NCBI lineage: Eukaryota > Metazoa > Chordata > Amphibia > Anura > Hylidae > Phyllomedusa > Phyllomedusa bahiana. The sequence goes on along the minus strand of JAODAL010021183.1, from coordinate 62,050 downwards.
TATCGCGCCGGACGCCCCAGATATGAGTTGCATTGATTGCCGTTACCGGACATCTGTGGAAGGACTTGCAGGTGATTTCTTGTCCACCATTTGAGATAAACTTGTCCATTCTAGGCGATAGTGCCATGTTTTGGTAAGATGTCGTGACACAGTATTTGGCATCAGTGAGTGTCTTGTTATTGAGACACTCACTATCGGTGGACACTTTCCCCTTGTGCGGTCTGTAAGTCTCCTGTGACATAAGTTTAACTCTTGATGTCCAATTATCTTTTCTGGACTATTGATACCACACTCCTTAGGTATTATCATTCTTGTTGTGGCTGCATATTTTACTTTTATGTTTAGGTGCACAATTTGGGTGTTCATTTGAGGTGTGTGGTGCTGGTATTATTGGTGCACTTTCCACATCCTCCTGTCTCTTATACCCTTGTTTTATTAGTGACTATATACTCTGTAATACCCTTGTTTTATGATTATATAGACCCCCTGTATATATTCTTCTCCCTTTATAAATTGTCCCCTGAGGAAACCATTTTTTTACATCTTGGGAGGGTTGAAACATGTTGGGACATGGGGTGCATAGGGTCAGATTTGTGTACGAGTTAGGTTCCGGACGGGAGCGTCCTTGTTGGGACGATCATCCTGTTTTTTTGGGGTTTTTTTTTTGTTTTTTTGGCAGGTTAGGTTTTCATTTAGACTTTGTAGGGATTTTCTATTGAGTGCACTCCTTGTCTGTTTTCGGCCTGGTGTTTACATTTTAATCATATATTTAATAAAAGTTATTTTTTAGTTTTTTCTCCCTATATGATATAGTTAACGTGTTATTGGGGAAATGTACTTATCCCTGCATTGTGGGATTGTTTCTCTGTTTTTGTAGTTTTGGTATACTACAGTTCATTTATAGAGAATAGGGCGTCAATAGTTTTTTGGCACAAAATACACCAAAAAAATGACGCAGCCCTAATGGGACATGTCGCCCTTTGTGTCAGCTTATTGTTAAAGAACCCTTCTAACAGGTAGGGACTGTTCAAAGTCAAGACACTCTTTCATTTAAAAAAGAGCCCTAAGTAGCCACTTCTTTGTAATATGGAAGCTCTAACATAGTGTTCCAATAGCTGGATAATCAACAAGATCAATGATCAACATGAAGAGTTCAGACTGGGTTATTTAAAGGACTATGTGCAATCAATGTTCAAAATTAAGGGCGACATGTCCCAATACAAATGCGCCATTTTTTTGGTGTATTTTGCGGCAAAAAAACTCTTGACGCCTTAAAATATGCTAGCAACGATACGATATATGCCTAGATTTTGTAATGCGCCAGGATAGGTGCATTAATTTTACTATGTAAGGTAGAGCACAAACCAGATTTTTGAAAGGTTCGTACTTTCAGGCGCACTTTACACTGATTTAATGTGCCGCAAAACGTGCCGTCTCCACTTTTCAGACATGTCGTCCTAATTTGTTCTTCTATCTACGCAAATTAAAGGTGTTTTACCACAAGGTAAAATCCCCTGCTCTGGGTGCTCACAGCTAGCTGCAAGCTGACCACACATGTGAATGAAAAGGGTGGCACATATGCCCATAGAAATGAATAGAGAGGAAAGTTGTAAGCACCGCCCTCTTCATTCACATGCATGGTCAGCTCACAGTTAGCTGAGAGCACCAGTGCAGGGGATTTTACCTCTTATTAAAACCCCTTTAATGAATAAAAGGCTGATTCAATATACAATATATAAAACTGAACACGTAGCTTTCTTACAAAAGGGCTTTTAAATACTAAACTTATTCTTCACCTTGGTCCTATGTCATACATAAGAAGCTTTTCTAATTACATTTCATAAAGCCAGAATCTTGGAGATCTACAGCCAGGATTAAACTAGTTTGCTGGTGATGTTTTTGCTTGATAAATCCCATTACAGCACAACTACATTGTTTTAACTCTTCCCACTTCACCTGTAGATGATATCATTCAGTGAACCAAAAGGGGATTTGGGGGCTTATATCAAGTAAACAGACCTGATTTCCATAAAGAAGGTTTTATTGTGGAGTCTAACACCAAATCTACTAGACTTACTTTTCCAATTCATCAGTTGATGCCTGAAGGTGATACAATAATACTAGTGGGTTTAAAAGGCAATTATTTTTTGTTACTTTGCCTAGAAGTGTTTTATGTTGCTATTTCAAATTCACTTTTTGTTAACAAGATTTAGACTGATTTGGAAAAAAAAAAGCATCACAGTCCCCACATGTTACAGGTTATCAGTTTGATGTATGAACAGAACGTAGCCAATTCATTTTAACCAGAAACATGTAAAATAAAAATCTTTATTCTCACTTACAACTTTGCTGCAAAGTCATTGATGCTTGACTGTACATTTGGGTGACACTGACTAATGAGGCTCTGCTGGTGTGTTTCATCTCGCTTAGTTCATTATTGACCACTCTGTAATGATATTTATACTTATGACTTTTCATGGATTCTAACAATGACTATTACTTGTTATCTGGCTCAAGGCACAGAAAGTCATCAATGGGGTTTAAAGACTGATTTTCCTTTATGAACAGTTAGAGCAATGGCATGTGAAATCTGTGACTGGCTATTTCTTGCACATAAGCTTAAAGGGGTTACCTCACAAAGACAATACTTTTCTATATGTCCTTTCAGCACATATGGATGTTAAACCCTTAAGCCAAATGCCTGAAAAGTACATAATGAAGGACACATTTTTTTAGCTTTTGCCTCCTTGCGTTTCAACAGTCGTAACTTTTTTGGGCGACATGTATGAATTCGAATGCGTACTTTTTTTTTAACTTGGCGCCGACACCACAGTTCTAAATAATGAGATTATAGAAGAGTGAGGCAATACAACATAGCTTTTTGGCGCATTACACTCTTCTATTAGGTAAAAAAAAAAAATACGCATTCGAATTCATACATATCGCCCTTTATTTTTTCAATTACGCAGTTGTATGAGACCTCTTTTTATTCGGGACAAGTTTTACTTTTTGGGGGAATAGTTGAAGTTCACTTATAAGTTATTGCAGATTTTGTCTTTAATTTTTTTCAATATTTTAAAAAAATTAAAACATTTTTTTTACACCATTAACATTTCAAACTTAATATAACTTAAGATTAATTCTACAGGTTATTATGCATAATGTGGATACCTAATATGTGTAGATTTTTTTGTGCATAATGTATGCACAATTATTTTTTAGTAAATATTTATTTTTATTTTATTATTTATTTTATTTTTTTCTAAATTTTTGTTATGTTTTTTACTTTTTTTTAAAAAAACATACCGTGAAGGGAGGACTGTTGTACATTTTTTTTACACTTAATGTATTAGCATATTCATATATGTTAACACATTATAATCTGTGTCAGTTTGACACAGGCAGCAGACAGGGCAGACCAGGGCCCTGGGGCTCCTGTAGGTCCCCAGAGCTGACTGTGCAGCCATTCCTCAGGCTCTGTCCTGTCACTGGGAGTCCTGATCACCCAGCAGGAGAAAGCCCTTTGATTTCGCTGTGGTCACGAACCACGGCAATCAAAGGGAAAACCTCCTTGCACAGGCTGCGCTGGGAACAGGGCTGTGTAGCACAGCTCTGTTCTCAGTGTTGCTGCAGCATCGAGTGCCACAAACCCCGATGTCTGCAGCAACGTCAAAACAGGTCGCTGCAGACGAATGACCTGCACCGTCCAACATCAAAAGTCGGCGGGCGGTCGTTAAGAGGTTATAGAAGGTATTCTAGAACATGTTATAGGAGATGGTCCGCCAGCAATGTCGCTCTTTATTCCACATCAGAGAGACATTGAGTAAGAACAGCTCTCATCCTGGCAAAACCTGCCCATTCATAAATTACATAGTTTCTTCATTTAAATGGATGGCACGTTATAATACATTTTTTATCTATAGTAAGCAACTTATTGCTGGACAGGGTTGCCTTTATTAGACACCTATAACAACAAATTTTATCTTAAAGTTATCTCGTGACATTAAGCCGTACCAAACCATAAAATCTATTGGACCACCACCATGCCCACAACAAAGGGGTTGTTGGTAATTTATCCATTGCTCTCTGGTTCAGTAAAATATTTATATACCTCAGGGCCTGACATAATGCTACTGCAAAATAGTAATACTAATAATACTATATTGCATTTATTGTTTATAAAGTTGTGCCTTGTTGAAGATTTCCAGCCATGGAACCAAAACTATAGTGAACTACTACTGGGAGCTATAACTGAGAACTGCAGCTACTTTGCTCTGGGAATTGATTAGAGTCTTAGCTCACACACCTCCTCCAAAGATATTTTCCGATTTGTCCCGTAATTGCGGGCCATACTTTGTCAAGCTCTAGTATATTGTAGCCCATGATAATATCAGTTTGGTGTTTGTCTAGCTTGTGTTGGGCCCTGCCCACAGAATCGTTGGTTCCTAGAGCTGCTTTCTCTATTGGAGTCAGTTGTAGGCTAGGGTTATTTTTGACGGAAAGATTTAGGGTTAGTTGTAGGGATAGTTGTTCCAGTGTTAGGATTAGTCATAGGGCAAGCATTTGGGGAAGATTTAGGGACAGTTAACTAGGATCAGTCATCTCTATGACTTTCTTGTTTCTGAAGTGAACCCTCATGGAAATCTCCACTGATTGTGCATTTGTTATCATCCACCCACTGTTTTTCTTCTGAATCATCAAGCAGTGAGACTTTCTTCTTTGATTAATATATGCTTCCTACTGTTATTTCTTATGACTGCTGGTGTACTTCCCTGTTTGGCTTGTTTGATGTTCACCAGTGGAGTCCACATAAGGGTGTTTTTATCTGGCCATTGGACGACCACAGGCAGATCTGATTATCTGTAAAGTAGGAAACATTACATTCTAGAGACAATGAAATATTTTTTTATCCTACTAGATCCCAGGATATGACTACACATAAACAATGCTTGGATCTGACACATTAAAAAGTAGAACAGAAAGCAAAGACCCTAATGGGGAAAAAAGTGTGAACTAAGAACCTCAAAAATGTTTCATGTACCTCAAGTAGCAGAAATGCTTTTTCAAAAATTCCTATGTGCCTTTTGATAGTTTTTTAGTTGATAGTGTGCTGCTGGTATTGGAATGTGTATGTATATTGCTGCCACACCAGTGTGCACCTATGCTCATTTTTTCAAAAAAGTTTTTTGGATGTGCAAAACCAAAGTGGTGTCTAGAAGCAAAGTAGTGAGACAACCCCTTTAAGGTGTAAAATTCCTATGAAACGGATGCTCCAACTGGACAACCCTGCCATTAAATGAAATGATCTAAGAGTAGCTTTTCTTAGTCCCACTTGAAGCTGATAATAGTGGGGGACTACCACTTATTTCCTCTGCAGCAGAAATCTAGTACTTTATGATGTCCATTCTATTCACACTAATGGGGGAATACATGTACTACAGAGTGATATTCAGTCCCCAACAGGGGAGAAGCTACTCTGCTTACAGTATCTCCACTATGGACCATCATCAATAGACAACCACTTTAAGGTACTTACCATAAACATAGTTTCATTGAAACACCTTGCTAGCCAATAAATAGAAGGCTGTAAACAGTGCTTAGACCACAACAATTCTTGTTCATTCTTTAGTTATTCCTATACCATTAAGCTATGCAATGTGTTATAAAAACACCTCATCAATCTACTCTTGCATGCTGCATGTATTTAGTATATTGATCTATGTGGTATTAAACCTTCTACAGTCAATAGGTTCTGTCACGAGGGTTGTAAAGTGACTATGGATTCATGAGAAAACAAGATACTATCTGCAGGCTTTACAAAGTATTAATTTACATATTACATAGACCGTGTAAATGGGGATATAGATCACAGCATACAATGATGATCAACCTTATGGCTGGTTTATATTATAAGTTCTGACTGATTTTACACTTTGGTGGGAACAGGAGGTATACTTTCACAATGGAAATGGTAAAAATAGCATAAGAATGATGAATAGCTTTTTTCCCACAAGAGTCAAATATAATTTGAAATAAATCAAAATGTAGCCCTTTTTATGGTGTATAAGTTGCACAGAAGTCTCACACATGGGAGACTGTGATGAATAGCTGTGTCAGCCTCCCAATGCTATAATCTAAAGCACCAAAAAGACATGTCAGGTCACAGGGTTCCAGTCCAGCCTTGGCAGATGATGACGTTCTTTGCTGACTTTAGCTGTTTATATTGAGAATCAGAGGTTTCATTAAGGAAAGCTCACTCTTGTGGTATGTATCTTGTTGTTTTAAAAGTGGTCTTACATAATTTAAGATCTATTTAGAAGCATTTCAAGGGCTGGCTCTGCAGTGAGTGAAGGCCATTGATGCATAATATTTAATCTTCTACAGCATTTCCTGGAAGGCATTAAGGTAGAAAGAAATCCATAGGTTTACTGTAGACATCACACTGGATGTGCAAGGAGAGAATCCAAGTGATGAGAATAATCCATGAAAATGGTCTTCAGTATTATATTTGGAAAATTGTGAGCTTTAACGTTAGGTTTTCTATGATGTGAATCATGTCCTATTCCTGTTTACACCTAAGCTATGTTATTGTGTCTTCTTTATACTTCCAAAAGTTCAAAATCTTAGATAATTTAAGATGCATCCTGATATCCATAAATCTCCATAATTTATTTATTCCTATCAATAAATATTGTCCTTTTTCTGTCCTTAATATACATAATCTAATGGAGTTAGAAGAAAAATTATGAAATCCATGCCATCAAAAATGTAAATAGGACAAGGAGTCTCCTCATTAGTCATCTAAGCATATGGTAGGAGCATTTAATGCTAGGATAATAAGATTTTTGCATAAGGTCATAAAAATATATGGAAAAATATAATTAAATAAGCACTCCAGCAAAGTGCTTATTGGACAGATCATTTTAATCTAGCAATATCTTAGCTTTGTAGTGTGTTTGATTCCAGCTCAGTTACTCCAGCTCCATACATTTTGATCCCTTTCATTATTGACAGCTGGGTGTTTGACCACCAGTCCAGTGCATACTGTCCTATGCAGACACCAGGTCAGTTTCTTCTGTGTAGCTGACTTCCTGTGAACTAAACTACTCATTCATCACTTATCAAATCCATCTTATCAGCTTCAAGACTTCTCTTCTTCCTACCCACCCCCACCCTCCTTGTTCCGCTGTATTTTATTCCATTTATAGAGTTCTGCAGAAGATGTCATTGAAATCTTATCTAGTAGTCCAGGAGATCAGTAATATGGTAGGCGAGTCCCTACAATTACTGAGCTGTGTGCTCGGCTGAACTCCCACTGAAATGAGCAAAGAGTCATACATGCATCGATATCTCCATTTAGTGAAGCGGTGGCACAGGCAAGAATGGTGAATAAGGGTACCCCAGTTATTGAGATATGTGGGGGTCTCAGAGGTGTACAGATTTCTGCTTTGTTTTTTTTCCAGTTATCTTAATTAGCAACATGAAGGCATCTGGAGATAGTTATGCATGTTGTGTTTGTTTGCAACAGTTAAAGGGGTTGTCTACCTAGAAGGATTGCTTTTTATCTTGCAAAAACAAGTCACTTTGCAATATGTGTCCATTAACAGTGTCCTACCTATTCCTAGATATCCCCTCTTGTATGGGCTGCATCAGCTCCTGTGGTCGCTATAGTTACAGACCTGTTCAATCTCTCACAATAGGCTACCAGTGCTGGTTGCTATAGCCTAGTAGAAGCCAGTAAACACGCCCCTGAATTCAAAGTGAAACCAAGAAAACAGGTCAAATCAATGTAGTGAGACAACCCCTTTAACTTTATTAAGAACATAACCTAGAGAGATAGCAGTTATACAAGTTAATTCACACAGTGAAGAAGTTGTTGTAATAACTATATAATAATCAAACCACCATGATTCCTATTCACTTACCCCATGTATGTCATGTAACCCTGCTGCTACCTGAACGCCATGGGTCAAATCACATTATGTTTATTCTATACAGTTAGCCCATAGCTGCATTTTTCAGGATTGATCCATTGACTATACCATTCTACTGTGTAGACAGCGGATACTGCACTGGTATAAGTAAGATATGGGAGCAGGATATTAAATGCAGTATATGTATATTAGAAAATGGTATGGTTTCCTTTTCTAGAAAATTACTGTTCTATGTCTAAAAAATAAATCCATAAAAAAAATCTAAAGCAAAAACTCTGTTTACGGTTAAATGAAAGGTTGCCTTATACCTGATGTACTGGAATCTGTTTTAATAAAAGCATTCAATAATTCAACTTTTTTTAGGGTACGTAATTCAAAATGGCTTAATGATCAATCACGTCTTTTTACTGTTGGTACAATGTTGTGAATTGCATTATTTGCAGAATTTTTGATTATGAAGTTCTGACCTTAGAGAAACATAAAGAGTTCTTAGAAAATTCTTAAAGGGGTATTATCATCTCATTGATTAGCTTTAAACATTGATTAGGTAAATAAAGATTATTACCAAATACTTTGCTGTTCTGATTTTGCTTCCTTTTAGAGTAAGATAAGTTCTAGTAACTCTCTAGTTAATTCTAGTAGCTCTAGTAACTTCACCCAAAATTTACTCAGTTATTGCAGGATTCAGGACCACCTAACTCACTCACTGAGTGGCTATTATCCATTTTGCCTTCTAAAGACTCTGTGGGTCAAAAGCAAGGTGAGGATTTGTTACATCCAATAGAGGGCACTTGAGCTTCTCAGCTCCTTTCCCATAATGCCTTGTGATTTGCAGATGCTTAGTGGAGGGCAAAAAGGCAATTCAAAACTCCACACACCTATATGTTGCTCTCCCCAAGGAGAGATATTCCCCTTTCCAAACCACTCATTGCCTCCCACTCAGCAAGCCAGTATATCTCTGTTCTGCACTGATGAAGGGCAAAAGCCTGAAACAGCTGTCTGCAGATTGGGTGATGCTGGCTTGGCTAATATCCTTTTTGCTTTCTAAAGACTCATTGGGTTAAAAGCAAGTTGACAATTTGTTACATCCAACAGAGGGTGCTTGAGCTTCTCAGCTCCTTTCCCATAATGCCTTGTGATATGCAGATGCTTAGTGGAAGGCAAAAAGGCAATTCAAAACTCCACACACCTATATAGTGCTATAGTAGGAGAGATATTCCCCTTTCTGATTTACTGATTGACGTAATGCATAGGAGAGTTACTCCATATACGTTTATCATTCATTATTATACATTTATTATTCCATATACGTTTCTTATTCATTATTAAAAGACCATAATGACTTATGATTTATAGCCAGCCAGTACAAATTATCAAAAGTGGCTGTCACAGAGGGTCTTGTTCTAAGTAATGTATGAGTACAAAATGCAGTATGGATAAACAGTTTTTATATTTTCTTCAAATTTAACTACAGTTTTACAATGTTTCTTTAAATATAAGTAAATCTAGGAAAGGTGATTTAGGAATCTTCCATGGCAATCTGCCAACTCCCAATCCCTCTAAATATTTTACATGTCCTTTATATGAACCAGCCAAACCAGGTTGGTAGAAGCAGGACTGTCCACATTGCTTTACTCTTTTTTTGTTGTTGTTGTTGTTTTTTCGTTTTTAAAGGTGGTTCGGGGATGAGAAAAGGAGGATTTTTGGCTAAAGAGCATAAACAAATCCAAAACACATGGATGTGCCCTAAAATTCTGTTTTCTTCTCTTTCCCTCAAGGATACACGTTAAACAAGTCTGACATAAATGATCTACCTGCCTAGAACTGTTTTGTATACATAAGAAATACCCTCAAACATGACATGTCTGCTGAAAATAATGACAATTCAAGTTGTCTTCCGTGGATAAAATAGGCTTTATCTTTTGTGAACTGGTGTATTATTTTTCTGCATTTTGTGTGCAATTTTGTGAAATGTCACATTGCAGATTGAATGGATTTATAGCGTAGCTTATCTGTATTTTTCATATCATGTATTTTTTCTATTTTAGACTTTCAAGTACTTAAATCTAGCCCTCACCTGTAGGGACAAATGTGGCCTGGGGTACAATTACCCTCTTAACCCATCAGCCAGTCCTCCCCTGGTATATCTACGGGAAATTCAGGAACAACAACTGCACAAATCTTTAGCAGGCCCTCGGAAGACTTTGATAAATGCGGCATTGGACGTTTTACACTGCTTTAATTAACCACAAAGAAACCTACTTAGCAGTCCTTGAAAAGTCAGACAAATCTTCTAGTGATCCTGGAATATAACAGGATGTTATAGAGGAGTCAGCTGTATGGGAATTCCTTTTTATATTGACTAAAAATAGCATTTTTAACCACAGGACCTCTCTGTCTGCATTACCACCAACATTATAGTTATAAGATTGAAAATAATAGTTTATTTAAAGCTAAATATATCGTGTTTATTCTGAGAATGTGATTGTCATCAAATAACTCTGCTGTGCAGCTCTTGAAAAAGTGGTATCCATTCTATCTGATAAAAATGAAATTTACAAATGAATGGATTTTTTTTTTTTTTTGCTATTTCTAGGATGAAATGAGCTCTTAAGATTATACAACCTTTACATTTTTTAACTCTAACAAAAGTGGTAAAATGACTAAATAGACTACACTCACCTCTGTAATCGCCCGGTAAACCAGTGCTAAAGCTCCAGCAGGTGCGCCAATCTCTATTCATTACCAGCTAGTACATGACCCTCGTAACAATATCAGTGGCTTTAAAAGGGGTTTTCATACCACAATGATTAGCTTTTAGCATGAAATGAAAAGTAAATGAAGACTATTTTCAAATACATTCCTGTTTTGATTTTGCTTTGTTCAAAATATAAAGAAGATTGTATCTACTGCTGGTGTACACAAGTTTATCTTGGTTACCAACCACTTCTCTCTGGTCTCTTTCTTATCTGATTACTCCAATCTGCCACCTGACCATGGTGAGTCACTCCATGCTGATTTTTTTTTTCAACATTAATTTTTATTTGTATTTTAGTCAATACAACATACAAAGGAAAAAGCAACAATAACACGAGTCAAAAAAGATTCAACAATTTTAACAGCTAATCATGAGTCATTCAAACAAGTACATATCAGTGTTTCACCTATATCCACAAGCAATTGATTTAGCGGAAGTAAGGTCTTGCAATATAAACAGATGTAAATATACCTCTGCTTACATATATATACTGTGTTAAAACCATCAATAAGAGTACAGCATTCTAGGTTCGGTAGTCTCAGATGGAGCCTCCTTTAAAGGGAGACATGTCATAGTAAACATGGCAAGAGTATAATCCTGCTAAGAATGCGTAAGGCTATGTTCACACGGCTTATTTTGGGCCATATCTCGCCCCGTATTTCGCGCTGTACTGCGCGGAATATGGGGCGAGATACGTCCCAGTCATTACGGTAATCCACAGTTCTCATAGAGAACTATGGATTACGTCTCCTCTCCCTGCCGGCGAGCAGGGAGAGAAGTGACATGTCAATTATTCACGGCGTATGCGTGCCAAGAATAATGCATATCTATGGGGCCGGTGGGCTGCCGGCCCCCCAGCCCGCCCCCGTACATGCGGTGTAATTGTGGGGCAAAATATGAACTCATATTTGTGAAAAGCACGTTGGAAAGGAGAGTATAGAATCGGTGAACCACGTTTTAAACAAAAAGGGGAGTCCATTCTTTTGATCCCTATTTAAAGTACTTGGACTCTGTCCACATAAGCCATCTGTCTCTAATTTTAGGGGCTAAATGTGGCGGAATGATTAAGCACGTTTCCGAATGAAACTGTACATTCGTTATGTTGATTACCTCAGCAATTGTTAATGGTGTAGGTAGCTTCCAATAGAAGGCAATTACTGACCTAGCCGCCATCAACACATGAAAAAACTCCATGCTGACTTTTATCTCTAGCCCAGGAGTTTGTTTACATAAGTTAATGACAAGCGTTTACCATTTACATCTCTGTAGCATTGTGCACTACAGATTTTCCTGCACTCATGTCACTGTAGAAAATAAAGTAACCAGCTCACCTCTTTGGTGTTTGTAATGAATGGCCGTCTTCTTTGGTCTCCCGTGCTCGATCTGTGCTCCAAGATGCACAAGGCGATGTGCAGAAGAAATCCAATGATCAGCACCGGGATAATGCATTAAAAGAAGACTTTATTGCGAAGGTAAACGCTGGTACAAAACATACAAAGGCGTGGAATGGCAGGCAGGCAAATCAAAGAGACAAATGTGAGCAAATCGCTGACATGTTTCGGGCGGTGTAACGCCCTTAGTCGTAGCAACGCTCAACTAAAAGACATGTCACTATAACAGATATAACTAATAATAACAGACCTGATATATCAATGGTATAAAACCACCCGCAGCCTCACCAGGAAGTATGAAGCTGGCTGTCACTCTGTGAAACAACACGTTGAGACAACCTATTTAACAGTCACATGCATACTATTGGCATCCTGGCTCCAATTTCTGAGCTGTGATGCCAGTAGTACAGTACATGACCACAGCCTTTGTTTGGGCTATTGGCCATTAAAGGAGCTCTACCGAATTAGAAAACCAGGGTTTCTCTCTTTCAGAAGCAAAACCACTCTTGTCCATTGGCCATAAGGAGCCATTTTTCATACAACCCCAAATAAATCAGGTTCACTTCAATGGTGTGATACGTAATTAGACAAAGTCCCAATGGTTTATTTTGAAAACCTTAATCTCAGACATGTTGATAATGTGGGAAGTAAATTACACAATAAATCGTTACAATAATTGCAAGAAAAACGTGTTCTTTGCCTTTAATGGGGTCTTGTTGGATGTTCTCTATTTACTCATCACTATTGTATTGTTATGAAGGTCTACTGAGAAGAATTTTAAGCAAGACACTTTTGTGCCGGTTGATTAGTTCCAGCTAAACTGATTGATTTGCTCATTTATACACAAATTATTCTAGTGGACACTTGTTTTTGAAGCCAATATCTGTAGCAAATTAACTAAAAAGCCCCTGCCAAGTCAATATGGAAGTGTGAATATTTACCAACTTAACAGAGATGCATATGATATGATACAATTCATTAAATTAAAGGGGTGTTCCAAAAGTAATAATTGCTCTGCATGCTGTCGGGGATGATTAAAAATATTTAAAAAAAAAAGAAATTGACTTGGTAAACACTTTCGTTTCAGCATTGCAGCTAATCCCAGTGATCCCAGCAGATTACTTTACCATTCATTCTTTACCTGACCCTGCAGCTATCCACAGGTTTCAGCAGTCTCCTGCTAGATAAACTGCAGGTGTGTCACATATCTTCGGGTCGGTTAGGACTGACACCGTAGAATGCCAGGTATTGTGGATCCTCTGGGCCACCGCAAGTGTAGATGGTAGGCTACTCGCGGTGACAGCCTAAGTGCAGAACCAGGACACCAGGTATAGGCAGAGTTGATGGGTCACCACAGGTGTAGCTGTATACAGGTAGCAGAGTCCCAGGCAGGTAACTGGCAGGTACAACATTAGGAAACAGCAGGAAGTAACGCACACAGCCAATACAAGACTAGTGCAGCAGCAGGAACAGCAGGAGTAGATATTCAGGTAACACAGGGATTAACTCCGGTACAGCAGTAACCAGCAGCAGTGGTCAGGAGCTCAGATGGACATCAATGAACTGACCAGGAACAGAGGCAGGACGCTCCTTATATCCCAGGAGATCATAGGTCATTGGACAGGTAATTGGTACCTGTGTGCCGGTGTGTGCGCCCACTAGGGAGCACGTGCAGATACAGACAGAAACGCGACTAGGTGAGTACACGGAAACATGGGACACAGCAAGACCGTGGCCTTTGTGGAGACAGGACCACAGCAGCAGGTGCAAGGAACTGAGGACACAGCAGAGACACGGCCAAGCCCGCGAGGACCGCGCATGTAGAGTGAAAATAAGAAACCACGTATTGGGCCAGGGGTAAAGCAGAGACACAGGCACATCCGCGGTCCAAGACAGGGGCCGCGGCGTGAACCGTGACAGTGTGACTGCTGCCATCTGATTGACAACAGCATCATATGAAGAATGATTGGTAATGTCATCAGCCAGGATCAAAGGGACCAACCACAATGCTGGAATGAGCAGGTTTACCAGGTACATTTTTTATTTTTAATTATTCTCGATGGACTGATGAGTAGGTCTTAGAAAATTTGTACTTTTACTGCACCCTTTTAACTTTTCTATAGGTCATCAATTTATTTATAGAACCCACATGGCCTCATCAAATGTCATAGATGACAGGAAAATCATGTAGCCAATAGACAGCCCCCTAGTCAGCAGGAAAAAGTATTAATTCATTGACTGGTATACTTTATTTATCCTGTCTGACTGGCAGGCTGATGATTGGTTGCATGATTTTCCCACTATCTCCAGCACAAGCCCAGAATCCAAAGCACAATACTACACATAAAGGAGAGTAACACAAAATGGAGGGTTTTGCCTTCCAAGCTTTGAGGGGAGGTGCTTAGTAGAAAGACTCTTCATCCCTTATACATACATAACAGAAAAACATGGTACTTCCTAATGAAGAAGTAAGCAATTTTTTTCTTCTTCAGGAAATTGGGTTACAGTGCAACTCTCCCATTAATACTCTGCGTCATGTAAATTGCAGCACAAAGTAAAGTAAAGACTAGAATACGTTTCGGCTCTCGTGGTCCTTCTTCAGTTTCTACTTGAAAATAAAGGGAGAGGAAAGTAGACACAATGCAGCAGCGAGGAACCTGTGTCATCTTCTGGTCTGAACTTTACTGACAAGACACTAGTGTCTAACATATCTAGCTAGATGGTCTAAATCTATCACACACTGTGCACCACTGTGATATATGCAGTGCATCATTTGCCTGTCTCATCTAGTTTTATGCTGTCTAAATTTAAGATAATATTAATAAATCTCCCCCAGTGTATGTAAGCATCAACTGTAATATGGTCATTCCTCATGGTGAGTTATTTATACACTATTTTTATGTGCTCTTATATAAGGCTATGTACAGTATACTATACAGTATGTACACATTTAATTTTACATTACACAGATCGTATAGATTGTTGTATTTTTTGTGAACTAATACATATCTATATTTGTATTTGGGTGTTTGCAGCTGCATAAGAGATGTGAATGACAGACTCAGAGGTTTAAAGAGCTCTGTGACAGAGAATAGGATATCACTCAGCAACATGAGACCTTACTTCCAGAAATCAGGAGGCACAAACTCTACACTTGTGACATCTTCTGAAATGACTTAGAAGGATATTTAAAGGTGAATTTTTTATTCTTTTGAAGGGAATCTGTCAATTTAAATATGCGGTCTGTTCTACCAGCAGTATGTTATAAAAGAGGATGAATCAAGAAAATTGATCTATAATATTTTGGTCTGCGTTTTGGAGTCCAGTGGGCTGTTCTACTCAGAGATTTAAAGAGAAAGTAAAAACAAATGGCACCCGCATCGTAATACCATTTTGGAGGACAATAAACACAGTAAGGTTAGAGAAATAACTCTTGCTGTTTAGGGTTGAGCAGCATAGATACAACAATATTTTTGAATGGCAGAGGATTGCTTTGCTTTAGAGCAAATGGACATTGAGAGAAATCCCTCAAGTAAGAAGTATACAGAGGAACTCTTTGTAGAGAGTTTCTATTAAAGCTGACACAGGCAGCAAATGTGGACAGCTAAATTGAATTCAAGGAATGAAAATGCAAAACAGCTCGCTCGTTAAGAAACAGCAGGAGTCTTTATTGATATAGTTCAATGTGTTTCAACAGCGGGTCTTCATCCTTTTCAAGTGTTAATACTTGTTGTTCTCTGTCAATAGAGACTGCTGTTACTTCATAAGAGAACTGTTCTGCATTTTTGCTCTTGAAATTTTCTCAGACCATATGATTTCAGTACTGATACAAGCCCTTAATAAAGACTCCTCTGTTTGCTATAGAGGTCGCTGTCAGTTCTTGAGTAGTACCGCCCACTGGACTCCAAAGCCCTGAATAAGCAGTGACTACAATATACAGCCATGAAGAAGATTTCCCAAGAAAAAAGAAACCGTATCATCCAGCTTATCTATAGACGTCTCTTGGTCAAGAAAATTGCCAAACTGCATTATAGGAGTGCCATGACCGCTAGCAAAACATGAAATGAAGTTCATCCATTCATTCAAAAAGCCAAGAGGTGGATGTCCATACAAAATAACAAGTTGACTCACAAGGTCTATCAGTTCTGGTGCAACAAACACGGTAATGGAGGTGGCTCTTATGCTTCGTAATAGTGAGATTACAGGCATCAATGCAAGCACCATGTGACACACATTACACAGGTCTGGAATGATGGACCAAGAAAAGGTGAAGAAGCCTCGACTTCTAAGTCATCATAAGAAGCGTTGGCTCAAGTTTACAAGAAGAGAAAAAATATGTCCAGCGTAAGACCACTCGTCTTAGAATAATAAAAGTTCCATATCTTTATTTATCAAAAGTTAAAAATTTTCAAACATAGTGTCAGCACAATCGCATCTCGAACCGACGCATTTCGGAACAAAGCTCCTTATTCATGGTATGGGTTACACAAATCATTACCCGGTTTAAATATTTAAATTCTAAAGCACGTCATAACATCACATGACCAGAATATATATACGTATACAAGTTATACAATAAAACTTTTCAAATTTAAAAACAACAGAGTGCGATGCAGACCTAACAAACCTAATAGTGACATATCAAATCATAACGTTTATTCAAGCCGTCTGGAAACCTGGTACTTAGTTTAAAGATCCACCAGGCTTCACGCTCTAGGAGCTTCCTCTTATGATCACCGCCCCTTCCCGGTTTTGTAACCCGTTCTATGCCTTGAAATGAGAGGTGAGTGGTATCTCCTGAATTTATATCGTGGAAGTGTCTCGATACCATTGAAACACCCACATTAAGAGACTTCTTGGCATCCACATAAGTCTACAAATACGTGTCTTCAAAGAACAAGTAGTACAACCTACATACTGTTTCTGACATGCAATGCATGTGACTAAGTACACCACATAACGAGTATTGTAATTTATATATGAGGTCATAGCAAATTTGGAATCTTGTGAAATAGAATAAAATTCTTGCGATACGGTAACATGATTACTGTTACGGGTGTCCCTGCGACCCCTGTGTCGGGTCGCAGGCACACCCGCACCTCTGCTGCGGCCTGCGCCGCAGCCCGGGACTCGGGCTGCGGACGCCCCGGCAGCTCTGACAGCCACTTACCTCACCACGCTCCTGTTCCCGTCCCGGCGTGATCCTGCTGCCGGCCGGGTGCGCGCCCACCCACTAGGGAGCGCGCGGTACTCCTGGCAAATATACAGGGACAGCGCACCGGTGATTGTGTTCACCGGGCGCTGACCCTATTTAAGCCCTGCCTCTTCCCTAGCACCTTGCCAAATCAATAGTGCCCTGTGCCTTGAGAGGAAGCGTTCCTGAGTATCTTGTTTGTTTACTGTCTACCATACCTTCTGCCTCCGTCCCTCAACCACGAACCATTGCCGCCTGTCCTGACCTTCTGCCTGTCCCCGACTACCAGTCTGCTTCACGATTCTGTACCGCGCAACACCTCGACTGCCACTGCAAGCAAGTCACGTTAGGGGTAACGATCTAGTAGCAATCCGCCGCAGCAAGTCCATCCGCTTTGCGGGGGGGGTCTGGTGAAAACCGGACCTACTTAGACTCCGCTCCCTGGAGTGGCTTATACCATCACATGTGGTGGTCCAGAGGAACCACTACCACTGACCGTTACAGTTCGATTCGGCCATGGATCCCGCCAAGGTGCCTCTACCAAGCGTCTCTGACATCCCCACCATCGTGGCCCAGCAATCGAAGCAGATCACGCAGCAAGCAAAGCAGCTTAACCAGCTGTCTACAATGATACAGCAGCTCCTCACCACTCAGCAGTCAGCTGCGGCGGCCCCTCCCATGGCAACCGTCCAGGGATGTTCGCCGGCCCTAAACTCCGGTTGTCCATGCCGACAAAGTTTGATGGGGACCCAAAGGCCTGCAGGGGGCTTCATCACCCAGTGCTCCCTCCATGTGGAACTTATTGCTGGTCAGTTCCCGTCTGAAAGGTCCAAGGTGGCCTTCGTGGTCAGTTTCCTCTCCGGAAAAGCCCTGGCCTGGGCGAAACCACTCTGGGACCGAAGCGATCCAGTCACAGCTGATCTGGCGAAATTCCTGCAGAAGTTCCGCAGTGTCTTCGAAGAGCCTGCCCGAGCTTCGTCTGCCAAGACCACCTTAATGAACCGCCGTGCAAGTCCGCACACTAGCATCGGAGTTTGCTTGGAACGATGCAGCATTGTGCGCCACGTTCAAGAAGGGCCTCTCCAGCCAGATTAAGGATGCTCTCTCCTCGTTTTTAAAGAGCGTGTTACCAGTCCCAAACACATCGTCCACCCCGTCTTGCTCCGGTGTTTTTTCGGCCTCCACTGCCTCCTTCGCAGCCTGCCATGGAGGAGGCTATTCAAGTGGACAGAGCCCACCTGACTCCGCAAGAACTTACGCGACGATGTGAGGGGAACTTGTGCCTCTACTGCAGCAGACCCAAACATCTCCTCAGGGGTTATCTGCTCCGTCCGCAACGTCTGGGAAACGCACGCACCTAGGCTTCATGGGAGAGGCGTCCATAGGTGTGAGCAATCCCTCTCTATGGCTCAAACTGCCAGTCCTGGTCACATCCAATTCCGGAGTCTCGTTCCAAGTGGCTGCCTTCTTGGATTCCGGATCTGCCGGAAACTTTATGGATGCTGCTTTGGTGACCAAGTATCGTCTCTATGTGGTCCGCTTAGACCAACCCTTGGTCATCTCGTCCGTCAGTGATTGAGCTATTTAGTGACTCCATCCTCTTCCGGACCGAACCGGTGGTCCTTCAAGTAGGAGCTTTGCACAGGGATAGGATCGCATTCTTCATGCTACCCCGTTCTTCCTCGGCTGTTCTCCTGAGGCTTCCTTGGCTGCAGTGTCACGCCTCTATGCTCGACTGGAAGACAGGTGAAGTTTTGCGTTGGGGTCGAGACTGCCAGTCTCACTGTCTATCAGCACCTCACCGGGTGCGCCCCAGTCCTCTCTCAAGCTGCTATCTGGCCTGCCGCAACTGTATCAAGATTTTCAGGATGTCTTCTCTGAGAAGCAAGCAGAGTCACTTCCTCCTCATCGTCCTTATGATTGCCCTATAGACCTACTGCCCAGGACCAGTCCACCCCAGGGTAGGGTCTACCCACACTCCGTACCCGAGACTCGGGTGATGTCGGCCTACATTGAGGAGAATTTACAAAAAGGCTTCATCCGTAAATCTACTGCGGCGGGTGCCGGTTTCTTCTTTGTACAGAAAAAAGATGGGTCCCTGTGTCCATGCATCGACTACCGTGGTCTAAACAAGATCACCATCAAAAACCGCTATCCTATGCCGTTGATCACAGAACTCTTTGATCATCTCCGGGGAGCTAAAGTTTTTAACAAGTTGGATTTGCGGGGAGCCTATAATCTCGTCCGGATCCAAGAAGGTGACGAGTGGAAGACGGCCTTCAATAATTGGGATGGGCACTTCGAGTATTTAGTGATGCCCTTCGGCTTGTGCAACGCTCCAGCTGTCTTCCAGGAATTAGTCAATGACATTTTCCGAGACCTACTGTATGTCTGCGTAGTTGTCTACCTGGATGACATCTTGATTTTTTCACCCGATCTGGAGGTCCACCAGTTGCACGTGCGCGAGGTCCTGAAACGCCTGAGCGATAACCACCTCTATGCCGAACTGGAAAAGTGTTTGTTCCACCAGACCAGTCTTCCGTTCCTCGGATACAAAATCTCGGACAAGGGCCTGCAGATGGACCCCACTAAACTCTCCACCATTCTACAGTGGCCACGACCCGTCGGTCTCCGGGCCATACGCTTCTTGGGCTTTGCAAATTACTACAGGCAGTTTATCCCGCATTTTTCTACTTTGGTGGCACCGATAGTGGCTCTTGTCAAGTCTGATATAGATATATATGAGTGTTGTATCTTTTTATACTTTTATACTTTTTTACTTTTATATGCTTCAAATCCTAATTTTTCCCTTGCTACTAAACTGCTAGCTATAACTAAGTAACTGTGCAAGATAAGATGGCGCCGACATCCTGTGTACCGCACCCAGATGACGTCAAATATTTACTGGAAATCAGATGTTTTACCAGAAATAAGATGACTTACTGGAAACCACCCGAGATGATGTTAATATTGCGGTTAATCTAACCAATAAGAAGTGGACAGCAGAAGATGTCTGATTTGTTGCAATAATAACCATGCCTTAAAACCATGCCCTCTTCCTTTCCTGTTAAATACTTGTGCACTTAATAAACCCCGGAAGTGCTGATTGGACCAGGGTGAGAGCATGAGCTGGGTTTGAAACGGAACTTTGTATCTGTGTCATTCTTGGCGCTGTGCACACATGCTACTTGAGATTGGGAGTGACTGACTGACCCGGGTATTGTCGCTTCACGGCCCCGACAATTTGACGCCCAACGTTTAGGGGGGGTCACTGAGAGGAAGACCACAAGCCTGTTGACCCGCACGGACTGCCGGACGAACTCCTGTCACTTCCTGATGAGGCTTGCGCAACCTCACTGAGTCACGGTAAGTCTACTCATATTCTGTATGTGTTTACTTGCCTGTGAATCAGGAAGTGGTAGTTAATAATCCGGTTGTTAGACGGGTCGGTGGGTTGAACGTCTGAGTGGTACGGACATTTGTGTATCTCCTTCGGTGATCTCGAACCGCAGCACTGTGAGAATTCTTTCATTACCACGTACGGCTCAGTCGGTCACTGTTACTGCATACGAGTGACAGAATTAGAAAAGAGGAAGTAAAAGACAGCCCGAGTACAGTGAGAAAAAAGGGGAAGTTGTCTGTTTAGTTAAAAAAAGGTCTTGTGTTTAGTGCAGGGGAAGTTGTCTGTTTAGTTAAAAGAAAAAAAAAAACTTCTGTTTAGAGCCGTAATATATTTTACTGGGATATAGGCTGTCAGTCCGGGAAAGGAGACAGGGCAGGTGTCCACAGGACCCTTACGGTCCCATAAATTCACTAGGGACTTGGTAGAAAATTACTCTGTTACGGAGTGGTAGCGGTACACGCGAACTGCAGTTTGGGGTTGGGGACCCAACGACAAGATCCTGTAAGGTGGATCTTGGGCGGTAACTGTGAGTTTCACACTTAGGGCCACATGTATGATCGGGCTTTTCGCCTGTTTTTTGGCGTATACTGCGCCTCCCAGCCCGAATCCCACTGTCGGACGCGGGGATTCAGTGTTAGGCGCAGTGTTCGCCACTTTCAGCTGCGTCCCGCATGAAGGGGCGGGCAGTGGGCGCGGTGTGGGCGCGGGGTAGGCGTTCCGGGGCGGGACGCGGCGCGCTCGAAAACTCCGAGGCATGTACGATGGCGAGTCGGCAAAGCGAGGCGCAGTGCAGCGCTCGGCAGCTCCGACAGGCAGACCAGGTTTTTTTTTGGTCTAAATCCTCCGACAGAGGCAAAGTGAAGCAGGATCCGAACATGCGAGGAAGCAGATCGAAGATCGCAACAGAAATCTCGGCGCTCCGCTCCGTGCAGCAGGAGTCTGATTCCGAAAAAATCGCCTTTATAAAGGCGGAAAACAGTGTCAGAAAAGAGCTGAACGTAAAAAATAAACATACTTAAAAAAAAACACTTTCCTAAACTCTAGAACGGCGCAATATCAAGAATTATGATATTGGAAATTGCCGGGAAATACAGTAATTCAAATTCTGAAACCTATTCTCATTGGTCGGCATAAACCAGCCAATCAGAATAGGACAGAACGACCAGTGAACCATTAAAACCTATGGTGAAGGGATATGTTGACCAAAATCAGGAATGCGGACGGGGGCGGTGGATAATTCAAAATACAGTATAAAAGAGACAGAGAAAAAGAGCTGATATGGCTGAGCTAGCGGGGCTTGGCTAGCTCGGGCCAATCAGAATAGGAGCGACAAAGACCCATTCTAAGTCTATGGAGAAGTTTATGAGGAAACCAATCAGAATCCACAATGCGGGAGATTAAATTCAAAATACAGTAAAAAGACAGAAAGAGCTGATTGGTGAGCTAGGCGGTGGGCCATTGGCTATCCCAGTCCAATTTCAGAGCACGAGTACTATTCTCCCATTATATTCATGGATGAGATCGGCGCACATGAAATCTACGGCCGCTCAGCGCTCGATGCGCCATGTGAAGTTATTAATTAAAAAAAAATCATTTTATTATTAAGTGTCAATACATTATTCAGATAAAGAGCAGAAGAACCCTTTCTTACCAATAAAGCAGTTTAAAAACCCGAACAAGCGTTTGTGCGAGACTCGGCGCATACATATCGGGAATTGCAATAGAAAAATTGCCAGGAAATACAGTATTTCAAATGTTTTTAATAGCTAATCCCAATTGTCGCATAAACCAGCAATCAGTATAAGGAGCGACACATGTCCCCAATATTTTTTACCTATGGAGTAGAATTGAAAAATTTTCTAGAATAGAGCGACAATGTCTCCATTATATCCTATGGAGAAAATTGATATCATATTCAAAGGCGGACTAGTTCAAAATACAGTAAAAATGCAGAAAACGACTGATTGTTTAAGAGGCTCGGCGAAGGGTCGTTCAGCTTATGCCAACAGAGGCGCTTAGCTACTTTTCTAATACATTTTTTTCTTATGGGGAAAAGAAATTCTGAGCGCGCCTCTGTGATTGCTATAAGTTAAGAAGAGGCTCGCGTTACTTGGTGAACCAATGGGAGCGCAGCGACGCTCCTTTTTGGTTTTCTAATGCAATCTGAAATAGAAAACTGTACTGGTCCACGAATCAAATTATACACCTTACAGAAGTGTCCCCCGATGTGTATTATAAAAAAGTATGGATATTAGGGGGGTACGAAAATAAATATTAAATCAATAAATCTATGAGTTTTCTATATTCTTTATTTTCCGTTGCACCCATTCCTTGGTAACGAAATAAAGAAATAAACTGTTTTATCTGATGTAATAAAAATTTTTTTTCCTTACTCCATATTTTATTCTTTTTATTCTGATTGGTCAATAATTCTCCATAGGCTAGAATGGGTCTCTGTCGCTCCTATTCTGATTGGCTGAGCTAGCCAAGTCCCCGGTAGCTTAACCAATCAGCTCTTTTCAGCATTTTTACTGTATTTTGAACTTCCCGCCGTGGATTCTGATTGGTCTAAACTTCCCCATAGGTTTTTAATGGTTCACTGTCGCTCCTATTCTGATTGGCGGTTTATGCCGACCAATCAGACTAGCTTTCTGATTTTGAATTACTGTATTTCCCAGCAATTTCCAATATCCTAATTCTTGAATTAGGATATTGGCAAGTGAGTGTGTTGTATATATTTTTTATTTTTTAGGTTTCAGCTCTGTTCGTGAGCATGTTGAACGCCATTTGATTCATACTCCGCACCGACATCTGGAATGATTTCTCGCTGTTCCAGCCTGTCGCACATCGGAACTGTTCTTCGGCGCAGCCCCGCACGGCGCCTAAGTCCCGCACTGGCCCATGGTCCCCGCACTGTGCCCCCACACACACTGGCGAGGCGCAGGGAACTATTCCCCGCATGTATGAGTGCGCTACCTCCGGCGGCGAATCATAGGCGCAGCGCCGCACTGCGCCTCGGTCACCGCACTGCGCCCAACACAACTGGCCAGGCGTGGCGACTTTTCCCCTCGCATGTATGACCGCACTACCTCCGGCGCCGAATCCTAGGCGCAGCGCCGCACTGCGCCTCGGACCCGCACTGCGCCTAAAACACAGGCGAGGCGCGGCGGACTTTATATTGTATGTATGAGCGCGCCCCGGCCCCGACATAAATCAGGCGCAGATTCCGCCGCAAAACTAGCGGAAAGGTGCGCCCTGACCCGTCGGGATTCATACATGTGGCCCATAGTGAGCAGCTGCACTGGTGTTGTATCTCTGATTAGTAATTATGTTGCGGCTATTTAAACGAAAACAGACTCTCCCTGCAGGGGCACAGATGGCAGTAGAATTGGTCAGGGCGAGAGAAGGAAAGAAATAGGTGAAAGAAGTGAGTCGCTTGTATAAATTAGCTGGATTGCCGTCAGATGGCAGATTGCAGCCCAGCATGTGGAAAGATATACTTAACACAGGAAGCGTTATGTTGGAAGATAAGGGCTTATTAGAAGCTGCACAGGTTCATCTCAGAGTCGCGAGGGCTTTACAAGTTGAAGGATATGCAGAAGTTAAGGGAGAAGGAGGAGATGAAAAGCTGAAATGCTGTTTGGTTATGTAAAATCTGATTTTTATTAATTTTATTTATGCCAAATACTCAAATGTAACTTGCCAACTCGTTTGATGCGCCAACGTTGCCGTGACACGACTCAATTGATGCGTCCGCTTCCGGACCTCACCATTAATCTGACATTCACGACTCCCGATTTCCCATGGGTTCCCCGGTCCCCCTGGTCCGCTCAAGGATCCAGTCACCATGCCTGGTCTCAATGACCCACATCCGTTCCGAGATAGGGGATCCTACCATTACAGAACAATGGACGGGGGTGTTTCAGAGAATGTACACCACTGTGTCAGGGGGACAGATCACTCTCAGTGTGGGTTATGGAGACCTTGGTACGCTTAATGAGGGAGTCTTGTTAAATGCTGCCAACTCAGATTTGGAGCATAGGTCGGGATTAGCACGCCGGCTGTTAGAACTTGGAGGTCCCCAGATACAAGCAGATAGCAGAGCCTTAGTAGCCCAAGGTAACCGAGTGGAAGTAGGGGACATAGCTGTCACCGGCCCTGGTCGCCTTCCCTGCTCTATCCTGATCCATGCTTTAGGCCCAGTTTATGACAGAAACCATCCTGAAGACAGTCGCCGCTTACTCATGTCAGCCATATTGAAGCCTCTAGTGTATGCATTCAATGTGAGCAGGGAACGCATGCCAGACAGATCAATAGCTCTGCCACTAATTTCCTTAGGCATCTTTGGGTACCCTATGAGTGACTGTATAGAAGAAGTGGCGGACATAGTGCAACAATACATTACAACACAACCCACCACACTTAGTGAAATCAAGATCGTGGCAAGTTCTCCAGATGCCACTGATGCTGTGAAGAGAGCCATACTACACAGGATGGAGCCAAGCATACCTGATGTCCAGCCACCCCCTACACCACCTACTTTCCAGACACAATATTCTGAAGTTGATTCCTTTGAATATGTAAATCAACGTTCTAGAAATAACCCATTTGCTCCACAGCCCATTATGCCTGCAACACAGCCTCCAGAAACCGAGGATGAAACCCTCAGGTATGTCAAGTTTACCCCAAACCAGGTTTCAACTTTGGTGTCTCAGCTCCCGGATCCAGAAAAGCACCCTATGCCTTTTTATAGAAGACTGGTGCAACTACAGAAGACCTATGCAGCGACCTGGCAGGATCTAATGGTCATACTTGAAATCAAGGCTACAGATAGCTATCTACCTATAATAAAGGCACATCTGGATGATGCTAGACTCACCTCCACGGATTCATGGGACTCAGGCGTGACCTTATGTGAACAATTGAAGAGATGGGCACAGGACATGCTCACAGACCAAGCTGTGTTAATGCAAGATGTCCAACAAGAAGAAGATGAATCTTTGGACAAATATGCAGCTCGCATCACGCAACAATTTGAAGATTTGGGATTCTCAGCTCAAAACAAGACCCATGCCTCTTTGCTGACCCGTGCATTCATGGATGGGTTACAAGAACAAGTAAAGGACAAGATTAACTCTGTCAGGCCTGAAAATGTGACTACCACTGAAGCTGTTATTATTGCCAAAGGGTTCCATAAAGCACTGGTCAAGGAGAAGAAAAGATGGGAAGAAGAAGAAAGTAATGATGATGACCTCAGGATCAGGGGGGGACCCAGATCAAGAAAGTGTTGAGTGTGTGTTACCAATGATGCCAAATCTAACTCAACAAAATCAAGTGTATCAACCTGTTCCTCAACCACCAGTACAGTATGACTTCAGTGTTCCTTGATGTTGCCTTCTAATATCACGTTCCAGAAATGTCACACAATTAATCCTGCCACATTCCAGGGGGGAGTATGACGAGGAGGACTTGAATAACCTGAAACACTTTCCTCACGACTGCCTTGCAGCCCTTCAATCTCAAACTTCTGCACCATCAAATGTGAAAGAGACTGAACTCCAAGATGCAGACCTTGAACTATGGACGGATGGCTCCAGATTTGCCGACCACGCCGGTAGGTTCCACACAGGATATGCAGTCACCTCTGAAACAGAAGTCCTGATGGCCGAAGCACTTCCTGCCCACATGTCGGCCCAAGAAGCAGAGCTAATAGCCTTACAGATGGCCTGTGACATGGCAGCTGGATTAAGAGCCAACATCAAGACAGACTCAAGATATGCCTACGGCATAGCCCATGACTTTGGGATCCTTTGGAAGAATAGAGGTTTCATCACTGCAGCAGGAACCCCGGTGAAGCATGCGGAACGCATTCAGAGCCTTATGGAATCCATCCTGAAGCCTACAGAAGTTGCAATTATCAAGGTCAAGGCGCATGGAAAAGTAAACTCTAAGGACGCCAGAGGAAATCAATTGGCAGATCAAGCAGCCAAACAGGCTGCCTTGGGGAATGTGTCAGGCAGGTGGCAGGAACCAGAAGCAATGCCTATCATGGTGACCACCAGAGCCCAGAAGAAGCAATTTAAAGAAGATGAACGACTGCAGAGACCAGAAGACTCCAGAGACAACTTGGGCCTGGGTAGACCGCCTCATGACAAATTAAGGGCAGAACAAGTTCACACGACCAAGGAAGAAAGGAAAGAATGGAAGGATCAAGGGGCCAAGATGGAAAATGGAATCTGGAAGAAAGATGGACTCATTTGCCTCCCAAAACGAATGTACCCAGCCGTTGCAACATGGGCACATGGCATCACTCACAGAGGAAAAACACAGGCTTTAGCCTATGTCAAGAAGTTCTACTATGCACCTGGAATATCAACAACAATCACAGCCTACAACAGAGCTTGTCAAATTTGCAAAACTTGCAATCCGGCCAAAACAGAGAAGGTGCCACCACAACACTTGGCCAAGCCTGATTAACCATTCCAAAGGATACAAGTGGACCACATACAACTTCCTAAGTCAGGCAAATATGAATATGTTTTAGTAGTAGTAGACATGTTTTCAGGATGGCCAGAGGCATACCCAGTCACCAACATGACAGCTAGAGTCACAGCTAAGAAATTGATCACAGAGAGTGTCTGTAGATTTGGAATACCCCAAGTTGTGGAAAGTGATCAGGGTCCAGCATTTACAGCCACAATCTACTCAGAACTATGGGAGATGTTAGGAGCTGGTGTAGGATTACATACCCCATATCATCCCCAGAGCTCAGCGAAGGTGGAGAGGATGAATGGGACACTGAAGAACAAATTGCTAAAAATGAGTCAGGAAAGTCCATTAGAATGGCCAGAATTGCTGCCCATTGCTTTGTATCATGTCAGACATACCCCCCAGGCTAGACATGGGTTAACCCCATATGAAATCCATTTTGAGGCACCCCCCAAGATAGGAGAGATCAAAAACCAGGAGCTATCAGAATCACATGATAAAGTGGTAAAATTTGTTGTAGAACTTGCGAAGGAATTGACTAACACACATTCTATAGTTTCTGCTTCCCTTCCAGAATCCTCAGGTGAAGTGGTACACAGCTTTGCACCAGGAGATAAGGTGTATGTGAAGGAGCCTATCAGGAAAAACTGTCTTGACCCCAGATTTGAAGGTCCTTATCAAGTCTTACTGACTACCCCAACCGCTGTATAATTGGAAGGGAAAAACACCTGGATACACGCCTCCCACTGCAGACGAGATCCTAGTGAATCTTGAAGTTCTATATCCTTTTATATTACACTCTATGTGACAGGGGGGCTGCAGACCTAGTTTTCTGGGTAATTGATAACCTTGAATACTTGACATTTGACTATTGTACTGTGGCCTCATTGAGTGTTGTCAGGTGGACTTAGACAGTGTCCACATACTATCTTGTGTTACTAGCCAGGAATGCAACGTTCCTCTGGTCAGATGCAGCCTGAATACAGGAAAGATTGGGGATACAACCGAAGAAGCCATGACAGTAGGATAAAAGTGGGAAATCCTTAAGACTAGAATGACTCTCACCAGGCGGGGCCCTTTCACGAGTGCTTGGAGTAACGTAGGCAAGGATGTAGGCCCATATGAATTTAGAAAATGCCAACATGATTAAGGCTTTGCTTTGGGGTCTATTATACGTATTATAAATATCGTAACCTCCCCCGTGGACAAATAGTGTTCAAAGACATAAAAACTAAGCCCGACGCAATTCTCAACCTAGCCGATTCACCCACTTCAACTCCAAGCCTTAAACCCCTTGAAACAGCTATAAAGGAGATAATACCTATACCTAATTTGAAATGGGAGGATGTCATGGCGGTAGAGACACAGACCACACCTAGGAAAAATCTTTGGTTAGAGTGGGTTAGATACACTGTGAGATCATACAACATCACTAGAGGATGTATAGCTTGTGCTGCAGCCAGCGGGCAATTGGGAACAGTGCCATTTAACATTCCAGAAGGAAATGACACTGAATGTCTATTAAAATTGCTGAACAATCAACAAAGTGATGAATGCCCAGACTACCGCCCATGACCCTAAAGTCAGACCCCCAGGAGAAATTATAGTCTACGCTGGTAATTACACCTGTTTCTATGCTAACCACTCCGGAGGGAGACCTTTGGGTAATTTCACTGAGGGCTTCTGTTCCAAAGAGGTAAACATAAATGAAGCCCTTTTGCAAAACCACACCAAGAGCTTATACGATATCTATTGGTTGTGTGGGGATAATAAAATACGAGGGAAATTACCCCGCAGTTGGACAGGACAATGTACCCTAATAAAGTTGCTAATGCCCTTTAGAATACTCCCTTGGGAACCCCGGGATGATGAGGGAAATGTCAGGATCCTACACAGAAGTAGGAGAAGTAATCGACCCGCGGGAAGTTTTGATTCTGCAATTTATATAGATGCCATAGGAGTCCCAAGGGGGGTCCCAGATGAATTTAAAGCCAGAGATCAAGTACTTGCAGGTTGGGAATCGATTTTTCTCTGGCCCACCATAAATAAGAATGTAGACTGGATCAATTACCTGTACTATAATCAACAAAGGTTTGTAAACTATAGTAGAGATGCTTTCCTCGGGATTATTGAAGAATTAGGCCCAAACACCAGAATGACCCTGCAGAACCGATTGGCAGTTGACATGATACTAGCAGAAAAGGGGGGTGTCTGTGCCATGATAGGAGAAGATTGCTGTACATATATCCCTGATAACACGGGTGTCAATGAAAAAGCCACAATAGCCATCTCCCAAATTGTCGGCCTATCAGTAGAACTTAAGAAACACTCTGGGATCCCCAACTCTTGGGGTGATTGGTTCACCTCATGGATGGAGAGAAATGTTGACCCAAATAGGGATTGCTATAGGATGTGTTCTCCTGGTACCGATGATACTCTCAATTTGCGTTATCCCCTGTATCAGAAGAATGATGACTAAAACCATAGAGGCAGGAACAAAGGGAATATTTGTAAACCACACAGAAATGGATCCACTGATGGCAGGACCCGATATTGATATGAAACCAATGATGATGTATGATGACATGATGATCCCCACCTCGGAACACACAGGGTTAATTTAGGGATAGTGATGATCTGACTTTCCTATGTGAAAGACCTTTAAGTGGGAGGCTTTCCGTAAGGATAGGTTGTCACCCAACAGGTGAAGAGGAACGAAGCGCATTGGAACAGATCATGGGGTTCACACAAGATTAGGGAAAAATTAGTATTTAGGGGGGATTGTCAAGTCTGATATACATATATATGAGTGTTGTATCTTTTTATACTTTTATACTTTTGTACTTTTATATGCTTCAAATCCTAATTTTTCCCTTGCTACTAAACTGCTAGCTATAACTAAGTAACTGTGCAAGATAAGATGGCGCCGACATCCTGTGCACCACACCCAGATGACGTCAAATATTTACTGGAAATCAGATGTTTTACCAGAAATAAGATGACTTACTGGAAACCACCCGAGATGATGTTAATATTGTGGTTAATCTAACCAATAAGAAGTGGACAGCAGAAGATGTCTGATTTGTTGCAATAATAACCATGCTTTAAAACAATGCCCTCTTCCTTTCCTGTTAAATACTTGTGCACTTAATAAACCCCGGAAGTGCTGATTGGACCAGGGTGAGAGCATGGGCTGGGTTTGAAACGGAACTTTCTATCTGTGTCATTCTTGGCGCTGTGCACACATGCTACTTGAGATTGGGAGTGACTGACTGACCTGGGTATTGTCGCTTCACGGCCCCGACACTCTCACCAAGAAGCATGCCAACCCGAAACTGTGGTCACCGGCCGCCGAAGAGGCCTTTTCCAAATTGAAGGCAGTTTTCGCCTCTGCTCCTGTGTTGTCCTGGCCCGATGCCGAGAAACCCTTCTTTTTAGAAGTCGACGCCTCCTCCGCTGGGGCAGTCCTCACCCAAAAGGGGCCCAATGGCAAGACTCGGACCTGGGGGTTCTTCTCCAGGACATTTTTGCCTGTGGAGAGGAACTATACCATCGGGGATCGAGAGCTTCTGGCCGTTAAGCTTGCTCTGGAAGAATGGCGCCACCTCCTGGAGGGTGCTCTGTATCCCGTGAATATCTTCACTGACCACAAAAACCTTCTCTACCTCCAGACAGCGCAACGTCTAAACCCACGCCAAGCAAGGTGGTCTTTGTTTTTCGCCCGGTTCAATTACGTGATCAATTTCAAACCGGTGGAGAAGAACATCAAGGCCGATGCCCTTTCCCGTGCCTCAGACGTCAGTGGGGAAGAGGAGGCCGCTCCCCGGCACATCGTACCTCCAGAACGTCTAGTATCCACTGCCCCTGTAAACCTCCAACATGTACCCCCGGATAAGACATTTGTACGCCCTGCTCTTCGGTTGAGGGTTCTGAAATGGGGTCATTGCTCTCGCACAGCTGGACACCCTGGGGGACGGAGGTCTTGTTCCTTGATTTCCCGGTTTTACTGGTGGCCAGACCTCGCTAAAGATGTGAAGGAGTTTGTGGAGGCTTGTACCACCTGTGCCCGTAACAAGTCACCCCGTCTCAGACCCACGGGGTTACTCCAGCCTCTGCCGGTACCTAGCAGTCCTTGGGGCCATATTGCTATGGACTTCATCACCGACCTACCGCCCTCTGATGGAAATACGGTTATCTGGGTGGTCACTGACCGTTTTTCGAAGATGGCACACTTCATTCCCCTGCCCGGTCTCCCTTCTGCTCCTCGACTCGCCAATCTCTTTTTTAAACATATCTTCCGCCTACATGGATTTCCCCTACATATTGTCTCGGATCGGGGAGTTCAATTCGTCTCGAGATTTTGGCGAGGCCTCTGTTCTCTACTACAAGTGGAACTGGATTTCTCCTCTGCATACCACCTGCAATCTAATGGGCAAGTGGAGAGAGTGAACCAAGTCTTGGGTACCTATCTCCGCCACTTCGTATCCGCAAGACAAGATGATTGGTCCAGTCTTTTGCCATGGGCGGAGTTTTCATATAATTCTCTGGACTCTGATTCCGCTGGGGCATCCCCCTTCTTCATCGTCTTCGGTCGGCATCCCTGTCCACCGCTGCCCCCTGCCTCCTCCAATGTCCCTGCGGTGGATAATTTGGTCCGCGACCTATCTGTCGTTTGGACGGAAACACGCCAATCCCTGCTTCAGGCCTCGGCCCATATGAAGGTCCAAGCAGACAAGAAAAGAAGAACCCCTCCTTCCTTTAACCCGGGGGATAAGGTATGGCTGTCTGCCAGGTATGTCCGCTTTAAAATCCCTAGCTACAAGCTTGGTCCCCGTTTTTTAGGTCCCTTTGAAGTTCTGCAGCTCATCAATCCGGTGGCCTACAAGCTCCGGCTCCCTCCAACTATGCGCATCCCAAACTCCTTCCACGTCTCCCTGCTGAAACCGGTCATCCATAACCGGTTCTCTTGATCTGTGGTTCCCCCGTCTCCCATGGCTGACTCCACCAATGTTTTTACCGTCAAAGAAATTTTAGCCATGAAGACGGTTAGGGGGAGACGATTTTTTTTGGTCGACTGGAAGGGGTTTGGGCCGGAGGAAAGGTCGTGGGAGCCGGAGGAGAACATCCTGGATCGGGGTCTCTTGTCTAAATTTATGTGGGCCAGAAAGAGGGGGAGGACAAAGGGGGGGTACTGTTATGGGTACACCTGCACCTCTGCTGCATCCCCAGCTGCGGACGCGCCCGCAGCTCTGACAGACACTTACCTCACCACGCTCCTGTTCCCATCCCGGCGTGCGATCCTGCTGCCGGCCGGGTGCGCGCCCTAGGGCGCGCGGTACTCTTGACAAATTTAAAGGGACAGCGCACCGGTGATTGGGTTCACCGGGCGCTAACCCTATTTA
Organism: Phyllomedusa bahiana; assembly: GCA_025379985.1. Lineage (NCBI taxonomy): Eukaryota > Metazoa > Chordata > Amphibia > Anura > Hylidae > Phyllomedusa > Phyllomedusa bahiana. The sequence goes on along the minus strand of JAODAL010021183.1, from coordinate 29,479 downwards.
AGCCCTGCCTCTTCCCTAGCACCTTGCCGAATCGATAGTGCCCTGTGCCTTGAGAGGAAGCATTGCTGAGTATCTTATTTGTCTACTGTATACCGTACCCTCTGCCTCTGTCCCTCGACCACGAACCATTGCCGCCTGTCCTGACCTTCTGCCTGTCCCCGACTACGAGCCTGCTTCACGATTCTGTACCGCACAACACCTCGGCTGCCACCGCAAGCAAGTCACGTTAGGGATAGCGACCTGGTAGCAATCTGACACAGCAAGTCCATCCCGCTTTGCGGCGGGCTCTGGTGAAAACCGGACCTACTTAGACTCCGCTCCCTGGCGTGGCTTATACCATCGCTTGTGGTGGTCCAGAGGATCCACTACCACTGACCATTACAATTACATGCAATGCATCTAGTATGGCCGCATTTATACATCCCTTTATTTATTAGCCAAGTACTTTTTAGTGACACACTACTAGATGAAAAAGAACTGGGTGATAAAATGGATCCTAGTGTTCGACCTCATCTAGATATAAATCGAATGTCATTGTCTGTAACAATTTGCTTAGTACTACCTTGTTCTGTAATTAGCGGAAGATATTTTCTGACAATATTACAAATTTCCTTAAACTCCGGACTTTAATTGGTTGTGAAGGTAATCATATTGTCTCCACTGGAGCTCAATTTTTCTTTTTGTCTCTGAGAAGATCTGATCTGTGAATTTTAGATAATCTAAAAAATTAATTTCCTTGACATCACTCTTTTTGGTGGGAGCGAGAGAGTAGAGGTTCTCCCTTACAGAAAATCTATTGCCCGTAACTCCCTATTACATGCTAAATCTCATCACCCACAACATGTTATCAAGGCTATTCCCTATGGTGAAATAACCAGAACCAAGAGGAAGTGTTCCATCCCTAGCCTTTTTCCTACATATGAAAAAGAAGTACTAGACAGACTAGGAGAAAGGGAATATCCTGAATGACTATTAAATAAAACCAGCCATAGATTATCTAAAATTCACAGATCAGATCTTCTTAGAGACAAAAAAGAAAAATGTGAGCTCCAGTGGAGACAGTATGATTACCTTCACAACCACTTACAGTCCGCAGTTTAAGGAAATTTGTAATATTTTCAGAAAATATCTTCCGCTAATTACAGAACAAGGTAGTACTAAGCAAATTGTTACAGACAATGACATTCAATTTATATCTAGACGAAGTCGAACACTAGGATCCATTTCATCACCCAGTTCTTTTTCATCTAGTAGTGTGTCACTAAAAAGTACTTGGCTAATAAATAAAGGGATGTATAAATGCGGCCATACTAGATGCATTGCATGTAATCATGTTACCGTATCGCAAGAATTTTATTCTATTTCACAAGATTCCAAATTTGCTATGACCTCATACATAAATTGCAATACTCGTTATGTGGTGTACTTAGTCACATGCATTGCATGTCAGAAACAGTATGTAGGTTGTACTACTTGTTCTTTGAAGACACGTATTCGTAGACATATGTCGGATGCAAAGAAGTCTCTTAATGTGGGAGTTTCAATGGTATCGAGACACTTCCACGATATACATTCAGGAGATACCACTCTTCTCACATTTCAAGGCATAGAACGGGTTACAAAACCGGGAAGGGGCGGTGATCATAAGAGGAAGCTCCTAGTGCATGAAGCCTGGTGGATCTTTAAACTAGGTACCAGGTTTCCAGACGGCTTGAACAAATGCTACGATTTGATATGTCACTATTAGGTTTGTTAGGTCTGCATCGCACTCTGTTGTTTTAAAATTTGAAAAGTTTTATTGTATAACTTGTATACATATATATCTATTCCGGTCATGTGATGATATCCTGTGCTTTAGAATTTGAATATTTAAATTGGGTAATGGTTTGTGTATCCCATACCATGAATAAGGAGCTTTGCTCCGATACGCGTCGGTTCGAGATGCGATTGTGCTGACACTATGTTTGAATCATTTTAACTTTTCGATTAATAAAGATATGGAACTTTTATTGCTCCAAGATTAGTGGTCGTACGCTGGACATATTTTTTCTTTTTGCTCCATGGATTTACTCTGATGAGGTGCTTTCCATCAGTCCAGGCGTTGCCGACTTGATGCACGACCAGGTGAGCTGACTAAAACTACTCATTGTTTAAGTTTACAAAAAAGTATGAAAAGTGGAGAGCAGAAGATTGGAAACATGTCATTTGAAGCGATTAGATGATTTTCAATGGACTGGGCTTTGATGGGTGCAAATTGGTCTGTAAGAATCAAGGGAAAAGGGGACTAATGAATCCAGAAATTGAAGAAACTGTCAGGTTCGATGCAGGATGCCTGATGATATGGGATTGATTTAAAGACAAACACATTGGATACTTGACCAGGATCAATGTTGGTCTCAATGCTGAGCTATATGTGAATATCCTACAAGATGAGTTATTTCTTATACCCGAGTACTATGCATCATTGGGAGAGGCAGAAAGGCAGAGAGAAAGAGACAAAAAGCAAGGGGCAGAGTATAACAGTCACGTACAGCAGCTGTAGGGTGGGGCTCCAGCATCAGCTCCACCAGTAGGCCCCAGAATCAACATCTGGGCCCGAGGCCGCCCAGTCCATCACTGACCCCAAGGTTCTAATAACCCAATGTTAATAGCCATAAAATAGCACAAAACAACAATCTGTTGCAAACATGTCCAGCTGTTTATTATTTAAGTTGTGTGAAGTGGCAAACTGTTGCAAAGACACATTGAGAGGTAAAATGCTATGAGCCCTATTGTCCATTTTGTGAACAGCAGCCCTGTTTCAGCTTGTTCTAAAATTGTAGGACAAATCAAAGAAGTCCTACGGAGCAAAGAACTTCGTCTATGTAAGTATTAAACTGCAATTTGGGATGGGAATTGTCAAACTGTTTCTTGAGAATAAAAATGCTTAAAATAAATAAATAAAACTGGTATGAAACATCTCCAACAGGTCTAATGTGAGTGCAGCAATAGCTATTTAAATTGTTTTAAATTATGCACATGGTAATTCGAAGCTAATCACCCAGAGCCCATTTCAGCATTTATTCTTTATTATGTCTCTACTTTGGGAATGCAAAGAGCTGCAGATCAGTTGCTGTGTCCATAGAAACTAGTACACTGATTTTAACTCCAAGGACTAAGTCAGCATCTGCCTGCTGTTGTCTATGAGAAAGGGGGTGCGAGCTTCTGCAGGGTGTGGATGGAGCTGGCTGTTTGTCATGCCTATGAGATTCTTATACAGAACAGAAAGAAAATTAACCCTCTGCTTCAGTCGGGTTTTGGAGCAGATCAAGACGTTGCAAATGCATTTAATAACAGTGGTGGTCATATGATGTTTTCCAACGTGGTCTTTAGACTCACAAGGATATTGAATATTTTCTTTGTCGAGGAAGATCAAATAATATTATGAGATTAGAGCAACAGCATGAAATGGTCACACAGCTGGCATGCCAAGCTGGTAGGAAGATATTACAATCTATGCACATACTAGCATGCTGAATTATATGAATTGTCTATGCTTTCTCATATATCAGAACTGTTGAAGCAAAAGGGTAATTCCAATTACTGGCACCCATCAGTGGTTTAACCAAAAATATACCAGCTCTACAATGCCTTCTGTATCTCATGACCTCAAAGGGTATATTGCAACTAACAGATATAGGGTGCTGAATAATGAGAGCCATCAAAAATGACAACAGATATACACATCTATAGTGTGCCACAGACAGATGTGATCACCCAGGGACGTCTAATATATGCACTCACAAAAAACAGATGCTGGGCTTTGTCGGACACTCAACCACTAGAACAGCCGTCGAGATCTATTAGTTTTCTCCCTATGAGAATAATACACATAATTATAATACAAAGTTTCACATTAGCTCTCATCAGCCTCATAATGTTTGATTGAGGAGAGCTGATTTTTCCATCTACCATTCATTGTTCATCTCAAAATTATTTTTCAGGTAGTCTGCGATTGTATATAGCATCCGTTGGGGTAAAATGATGAAGCAAGCTTGTTATTAAGTAAATGATACCTAATCAAGTCACCTGATTCATCAGGTAGATGAAATCTGTGGTAGTCCAGACACTTCTTACCAACTTTCTTGACATTATATTAGATTAGGAAGTGATATTCAGCCACTTGTTTGTGAGTTCAGTCATTTAGTACGAAATATAGCAATATACCGTATTCACATTGACTCTTCATTGCCTGCTAGGAGCAAGTTGGATTAAGTCAACTAGCACTCCATAAAAGAAGCCTTCATGCTGCTCGATTATTGGTGAAAGTGGTGGGGGTGTTGACAGCAGGGCCGTTCCCCGGGGCGCCGAGGCTCCGCTGACCCGAGAGGGGCGCCGTGGCCGCCCGTCTCGCCCGCCTGGAGGTTAGCCCTTGACTCTGCGCGGCTGTTGTAAAACGTCCGCACAGAGTCAGTCAGCAGCTGCACACTCACTGTGCAGCTGTTGGTACAGGGAAAGGGCAGGATGGATCATTACCATCCTGCCTTCTCCCCTGTATGTATCAGTGTTGCAGGGGGTGCACGGCTTTCACCACGGCCCCTGCGACGTTGGATTTCGGCCGGCAACTCTACCGGCCCAGGAGATCCCTGGAAGCTGCGTGACAGCGTAAGCGGAGTGATGACGTCACGCCGCTTACACTGGTCACCAGCTCCCGGACCTGGACGTGCAGACCGTGGCGAGGTGAGTATTTTTTTTTATTTTATTATCATTAGCTGCAGGAGCTATTACCTGGCTACAGGGGCTACTACCTGACTATAGGGGCTACTACCTGACTAAAGGGGCTATTACCTGGCTACAGGGGCTACTACCTGACTATAGGGGCTACTACAGAGGCTACTACCTGACTATAGGGGCTGTTAGCTGGCTATAGGGGCTCCTACAGGGGCTACTACCTGGCTATAGGGGGCTACTACAGTGGCTACTACCTGGCTACAGGGGCTACTACATGGATATAGGGGCTATTTCATGGATAGAGGGCTATTACCTGGCTATAGGGGCTACTACAGGGGTTACTACCTTACTATAGAGGCTATTACCTGGCTATAGGAGGCTACTACCTGGCTATAGGGGGCTACTATAGGGGCTACTAACTGGCTATAGGGGGCTACTACATGGCTATAGAGGCTACTACATGGCTATAGAGGCCTACTACCTGGCTACAGGGGCTACTACATGGCTACAGCGGCTACTGCCTGGCTGCAAGGGACATATTACCTGGCTACAGCGGCTACTGCCTGGCTGCAGGGGACATATTACCTGGCTACAGGGGGCTACTACATGGCTACAGGGGACATATTACCTGGCTACAGAGGGTACTGCCTGGCTGCAGGGGAAACTATCTGGCTACAAGGGCTACTACATGGCTACCGGGGGGCTACTGTCTGGCTAGTGGGGGCTACTTTCTGGCTACAGGGGGCATATTACATTGCTACTATATAAGGTGCTATAGATAGGAAGTTTGTATAGAGATAGATATTGGTAGGGAAGTACTGATAAAGTGAGGAGTCTAAGATGTTTGTTTTGTAAATTCTACAGTGAAGAGTTGTGGCTGGGAGAAGACGTCATGGCGGTCAGGGCCAGATAGAGACAAAGAAGAGAAAGAGAACCACTCTTCAGAGTCATCTCCTGTAAGTCCCTGGATGTAACTTTACTGTAATCACTTATATGTCTGCAGAGCCTGTGTACAGCGGGTATCCACTACTGTATGATTCATGTATGCCGGTAATATAGGTTGTAGTATAATGCCTTATATTCAGTAATGGTATGGTGTATTATTCAGTTACTATGTGGTGGTGAAATGTGGTCATGGTGTTGAGGTATTATTCAGTCACTATGTGCTGGTGATATGTCGTCTTAATAGGATATTGGTAATATTAGCCTGGGATTCTGGTTTTGTGTAGCAGTGTTATTTGTTACCTGTATGACTATTATTTAGTAGTTTTACATGCAGCACATTATGTTAAAGCTTTTTGTATATTTGGTTGACGGTGATGCAATGTATCACATCGTGGCACACTATGTTACAGGAGGGAGGGGGGGGGGGGGCGAAATTTCTTCACCTCTCCATGAGTGCAGTTTAGCCTAGGAACGGCCCTGGTTGACAGGCACATATAGGATTGTTCATAACTGACAATTCTTACACAGGGAGATGTCCCCTGACAAACACTGATTTTTACCCCCACATCAAAGGTGTGATCACATGGCCTGCTATACAGAACAGTCATCAAGGGTGAATATTCATACGATTGTTTGATAGTTCACTAATCGGCCCCTGTAAAATTTCTTCCAATTTCAGTTGTTACAACAGTAGCACAACTTTCAATCATAGATTGCACCATTGATAATAATTACTTCTACATCAGGGTGCCTTTAGACAGAGCAAACTGTGATGTAAATATGTAGATGTCAAGGTGCATCAAAGAGTTAATAATAGTAATAATTTCTATTACGGAAACTATTTACCAGAAGCTGAAAAGAATTCTATGTAATTCTTTTACATCCACAGGTCCACACTACACACCTGAATGGGATCATTTTGGATCATTGACATGACTTCTTTGGGATATTGTTTCCATTATTGTCATATAGCTATATTTAAAAACATGGGGTGACATGTATGAATGGGGGTGCACCAGTTTTCTGATGTATTTTGAGCCAAAAAGAATGTATGAACAGATGCACTGTCTTTGTGTCTTCGGCCTTTGTAATGCACCAAAGACACCTTTTCATGCGCCAAAGATTTGGGGCATTCTGGGGGCATCGCACCACATTCATAGAAGTTGACACATTTATGATTCTTTGGCGCCAAACCTAGCACATAACAGTTATAACAGCCAGACCAGGTTATAGGTGGTCTGCCTGAGTCTGAATAGTCATATTGACTCTACAATGTGCCTGTGTATGACCTGCAGAAGAACAGTTTCATACATTCTGGCGCATTCTACACTGCCTTAAAGCTATTTAGAACTGGCCTGTCAGCACCAATGTTCATACATGTCGCCCCTGATCTTTATTTCAGCACATATGTATTGTCACGGATGCCCCTGCAACCCCCGTCCCGGGTCGCAGGCGCATCCGTGCCCCGACACCCAGCGGCGCCCCGTCCTGCACTTTGGGTCTGGGGTCCACTCACCCCCCCTGTCTCTGCCGGCATTCACTTACCCGGCCACGCTCCTGCTCAGCCTGTCTCAGTCCCGCGGCGCGCGCGGCCACGCTCCCTAGGGCGCACGTGCCGGCAGTGTGAGATTTAAAGAGACAGTGCACCGGTAATTGGTCTTTGCCGGGCACTGTCCCTATTTAAGTCCGGCCCCTTCCTAGCAGCTTTGCCGGATCCTTAGTGCTCATGCCTAACGTGAAACTTTCCCAAAGAGTCTTGTCTTGCTACCGTTTTTTACCAACCCGCTTCTTTACTGACCACGAATCTTGCCGTCTGCCCTGACCATTGCCTGCCCACTTCTCGAACCTCAGCCGCGCCCTGACCCTCGCCCCCCCGACTACGAGCCGCCTGCCGATTCTGTACCTCCCCTACCCTTTGGGCCGCCACCGCAGGAAAGCCCCGCCAGTGTAAGCACCTGTAGATTTCCAACGCGCAAGCCACCCCGCTTTGCGGGGGGCTCTGGGAATCCCGGGGACCTACTTAATTCTGTCCCTGTGTGGGCCCCCACCATCCCCGGGGCGGGGGTCCAGAATCCACTACCAGACCTTTAAAGTGGACCCGCCAGGGAAATCCCCCAAAGGGGTTTCCTTTGCCGATTTTTGCCAACATCAAACCTCGTGGTCAAGCAATCTCAACAGTCTCGCAGCGCTCAAACAGCTCTCCTCCATTATTTTCCTGCCTCAACAGTTTCCTGGGGCCCTGGAGACTACCAGTGAAATTTTCGCACCTTAGCCCCGAACTGTCATGGAACGGGGCCCGCTCTGTGTGCCCCTTCAAAAAAGGGGCTCCAAGCCGAGTTAAGGACGTCCTTGGCCGAAGAACACCCCATCTTCCCTCAGTACTTGACCCGGTTTGGGCCACCCGCATTGTTTTGGCCTTCCTTGAACGGCAGAAAGCTTGGGCAAGGCGCCAGCTGCCCAACCTCCCCGGGTTTCCCTTTGCTTGGCACCGTTTTTCCAGGGCTCCCCTGCGCAACATCGCCAACACCCCCGAGGAGCCCATACAGATTGATCGGTTTTGTTCACTGGAGCAAGGTTTGGGCCCACATCGGCAAAAGGAATTGTGCCCTACTGTGGCAGCCCGAGCTTTCAGGAGGATTGTCCCAAGTGGGGAACATGGGGGAAAACCCCGCACCTAGGTTTGGGGAGAGGCATTCCTAGTGCAAACTCCCCCTCTCCATGCCTGCTGGTCCATACAGGTGTGTCTGAACCCGGAATCTCTTTCCAATTCCGGCATTTCGGGTTTCGGCTCAGTGGGGGAACTTTATCCATCAGTCCCTTGTAAAACCCAGTATGTTTTTCCGGTGGTCCGCCTGGGAAACCGTCATATCTCTCTGTAGGGGGGAGCGCGAGCGACACCATCCTTTTTGCCCCCAACCCCACTGCCCTCCCGGGGGCTTTAAAAAGGGAAGAGATCTTCTTCTAATGTTGCCCCCCCTCCTCTTTGCGGTCCCCCTTTGGGATTCCCAGGCTGCGGCCCATTTTCCTACGCTACTAGACGTCTGGGAGAGGTAACTCTTTGGGGGTCTAAACTGTCGGGGGGGTTGTTGGTGGCCCCTCGCCCGGTGTTTTTCCTGCTCCCGCTCGACCCTTCGTGAGTGCTGCCCGAGAAAACTGGAGTCGCTGATTTTGTTTCTCTGAAAAACAAGCTGGAAAGGTCTTCCTCCGCATCGCCTTTACGACGCCCAAAGACTTATTGCCTGGCACTAGTCCTCCTCGGCCAGATCTACCCCTTATTGGTTCCAGAACACAAGCCTGTCAGGTACATCCAGGGAATCTCCAAAGGGGTTCATTCGAAATCCCCCCTCCCCGCAGGTGCAGGGTTTTTTTTTCGTAAAGAAAAAGGGACGGTTCCTTAGGGCCCTCATAGACTACCGGGTTTTTAAACAAATCAGGGTGAAAAACCGGGTACCCTTCCGTTGATCACAAACTTTTTGACCGGGTGCGGGGCGAAAAGTCTTCTCCAAGCGGGATCTGAGGGGGGTAAAATTTTGGTCTGAATCCCAAGGGCGTGAATGGAAGACAGCCTTAAAACCCCGGGGGATGGGCACTTTGATACTGGTGATGCCCTTGGACTGTGTAAGCCCCTGCCGTTTTCCAGGGCTCGTAATGACATCTTCCCCAGACCTCCCCTACACCAGCATAGTGGGTTTTTCCCAGAATCTTGGGGTACTCTCCGACCTCGAAACCCACCCCAGCCATGTCCGTCAGGTGTTAAACACTCCGAGAGAACCATGTATGTCAGCTAGGGACGTGCCTCTTCCACCAAACCCGCCTTCCTTTTTGGGGTATACGTTTCGACCAAGGGCCCACGATGGACCCCGCGAAACTGTCAGCCCTGTTGTAGTGGCCACGCCCCGTCGGGCCTGCGAACCATACGCGCTTCCCGGGGTTCTGTAACTATATCGCCAAATTTTTTTCCCACTTTTTTACGCTAGTGGCTTGAAGTGGCACCACAAAGAAACACGCTAACCCACGCACTGGCCCTCCGAAAACTGAAAAAGGCATTCTCTAACTCAAGCTCCTTTTCCACAGCATCTATCCTTTCGCAGCCGGGGCCCCCCGAAACCCTTCACGTTGGAAGTTGATGCCCGTCTGTGGGGGCAGCAATTCTTACCAAAAAAGGGGCCCCCGGGAAGACCGTAAAATGTGGCTTCTTTCCAAGACATTCTCCCCGGGCCAGAGGAAACTACACGTTGGTGACCGGGGGACTACTGGCCATCAACGGTTTGGAGGAATGGCTTATCAAATAAGGGGCCCGCCACCCCATTTTGCATCTATTCAACCACAAAAACCTCCAATACCCCGCGGCTCAGCACTTAACCCAAAGCCAGCAGGTGGTTGCTTTCTTTTCCCGGGGTTTACTTCCAGATCCAATTCCCCGGCCCCCAGAGAAGAACTAAAGGCCGACGCTCTCCCCGTGCCTCCAAAGGGGGGGGTGAAGAGCTACTCCGAGCATATAATTCCCCCAGAGCATCTATCTCGGCTGCTCCAGTTGACCTCCGGGAAAGGGTTTCCCCCGGGGAAAACCTCTCGCCCCCCTTCCGCAACGCTCTTCAAAGGGGCATTGTCCTTGGTGGCCGTCACCCGGCGCCCGGAAAAATGTTCCGTGAATCCCGGTTTCTATTGGTGGCCAGAGCTTTGTTAAGGATGTCGGACCCCTTTGTTTTTGTCTTGTAACTCCTGTGCCCAAAAAAGACGCCTCTCACAAGCGCAGGCCTACTAAATCCACTACCAGTCCCCAATCAACCATGGACCAACATTGCATGGACTTTATAACGATCTCCTTTTCCTCCGGGTGGCAACACCATCATTTGGGGATCACAGATGGTTCTCCAAGATGGGGTATTTTGTTCCCTGCCTGGCCTGCCCTCTGCCACCCGCCTGGGGAGCTATTTTTCCATCGTGGTGTTTTCCCTCTACATGGGCTCCCTACAAATCGTCAAAAGGATTGGGGGGTCCAGTTTTTTTCCCCGGTTTTTAGCCCCGTTTTCCCAAAATCAGGTGAAGCTCGACTTCTCTTCTGTTACCACCCCTCAGACAAATGGCCAGGTAAGAGGTCAACCAGGGTCTTGGGATGTTACCTCCCACTTCGTCTCTGCAGCCAAGACATTGGTCCAACTTGCTGCCTTGGGCGGAGTTCCTTTTAACTCTCTAGTTCAGAGTCCCCGGGTCTCCCCCTTCACATCGTTAGGGCCACATCCCCCCCACCTTCCCCCGGCATCTCCATCCAAGTTCCGCGGCTGACAAACGGTCCGGGGAGAAGACCACTGGGGCCCGACCCCCCCAGTCCCTCGTCAGTGCTTCCAGCCACAGAGTCCCCAAGCCGATAAAAAAGAAGTCCCCCCTCCTGTCTTCTCCCCAAGTGACAAGGTGTGGTGTAGCCCCAATAATCCCCTTAAGAGCCTTGGCGTCAGAGAACGGGACCCCGCTTCCTGGGGCCCTTCGGGTTATCAGTCGCATTAACCCGGTCTCTTTAAAAAATCCGCCCCTCCCCCATGCAAATTCCCAATTCATTCCATGTCCTTTACTAAAACCCTTGGGGCCTAAACCCTTTCTCTCAGAAGTCTGTCCCCCTCCGTCTGTGGGGTGATGCCCCAGTCTTTGAGGGGAAGAGATCTTGGGTTTTGAGGAGAACTGAGGGAAAAGGACTTCTATGACTGGGGGTTTGGGCCGAGGAAGGGCTTTGGAGCCGGGGGAAAAACTCCCGAACCGCAAAATCATCCCGAAAATTTCCTCCATCCAGAAGAGGGGGGGCCCCAAGAGGGTGGTGTCCAGGGGGGGGGTACTGTCACGGATGTCCCGGGTCTCAGGCGCATCCCGGCCCGACACCCCGGCGCCCCATCCCCCCACGAGGGTCCCGGGTCCCGCTCACCCCCCTTCTCTGGGCGTTCACTTTTCCCGGGCCCTCTCCTCTCAGCCTGTTTTCGTCGCCGGAATTGGGCTTTGCCGGGGACTGTCCCCATTTTTCCGGCCCCTTCCTAGAGCTTTTCCGGTCCCTTTGTGCTCATGCCCAACGAGAAAGCGTTCCCAAAAAGTTTGCTGCCTACCGTGGCCGAAACCCGGGTTTCGTTTTCCGACCACAATCTTTCCGCCTGCCTGACATCTGCCTGTCCACTTTTTCGAAGTAGAAAACCCGCCCCGACCCTTGCCTTCCCCGACACGTGCCTGCCGCCCATTCTGTACCCGCCTACCCTGGCCGCCAGCCGGCAAACCCCGCCAGTGAAGAACCTTTGGGAATTTTTGCCTCAGCAAGTCCATCCCGCTTTTTCGGCGGGCTCTGGGGAATACCGGGGGCCTACTTAGTTTTCCCCTCCCGGGTGGGCTCCCACCATCGCCTGCGGTGGTCCAGTGGATCCACTACCAGACCGTCACATGTATTCATATTAAGATATTCATTTCTATAAGTGAACCCAAATGGATTATCCATTCCTTTTTTAATGGAGACTCCCTGGAGTGTCAACAATCATATTATCACATATATGAATACTGGTTGCTTCAGTCATACTTACCTTATCTACCTTTTATGAACACAGCTGAGACACACTATTATGACCACCAACTAATATCCAGAGTAACTGCTGTGTGCAGCATGGACAGTAGCAAGACGGGCTGGGAGTGACTTAGTAAGGTCTTGGTAGGTTGTCACAGGCATCTGGAGGCATACTGACTGCAGAGCATCCCATAGCTGCTGGAGGGTGCATGGGGAGGATCGATAGTGCGAACAAAATCAATGAGGTTGTTCCACAGAATTTCAATTGGGTTCAAGTCCGAGAAATTAGGAGGCCAGTGTAAAACTTGGAAGTCTTGGTCATGCTGTTCCAACCAATGTGGGACTTTTCTAGCTGTGTGATATGTCACATTGTCTTGCAAGAAGATTCCAACTTACCCACTGAAGACAATCAGCATATGTAGATGTACATGATCTACAAGGATTCAAACTCAAATCGGTTGAGAGTGCCTTTCACTGGGATTAGTGGGTCAAGAGAATTTCACGAAAATATTATCTTGTTGGTCCATCCTCACACACCTTCATTTTTGACACTCACCTCTCACATCAGTGGCATGTGGTGCACCATAGTTCCCATGTCACTTATTCACAATGGCGCCACTTATCCACTCAGGATATACTTTCACTACAGCAGGACGCAAATGGTTCACAAACTCCACAGTTTCAGAAACACTGCCACCTTTTCCCAAAAGCCAATCATACTTTTGTAACTCTTATAAATTCCTCTATTGTTTAACAGACAGATGGTAAAAGATTCAGTATATAGTTCTGTTTGGAGCCTCCAGTGCAGATTCTTTTAAAAATCACCAAGAATACTGTCCTATTGTGTCTGGTAAAGGCCAAAAATCATACCAAAAACCCAACGGATCAAATTATACTCAATGGCATCCATTGAGTGCTGTTACTTTACAGCATTTCACCATCCATCATCACCATCATTTTCCTAGGCTAATAGAGTAGATATATATACTTTGGGTTTAGTAGTCTAGAAGGCGGTCCAACTCAGTGACTGACAGCCTTTCCTGTACAAGTATAAATATAGAAATAACTGTCAATCACTGATTAGGTCTGCCAACCTGACTCCAAAATACAGAATCATTTACTACAAAACTATATATTAAAGGGGTTGTATCATTTCATTAAATGGTCTTCAGAATAAGGGGACAGTGAAAACAAGCAACTTTGCATTTAGATGTCATTAGCAAAGCTGTCTTGTTATCACAGGATCCCTTATCTTCTGTTTCTGTTTACACTGATCTCCAGTGCTGGTCAGATCCCTCCTCCTTGCATTTCACTAGCTGAGAGCTCATTTACATTCTGTTCGGCTCCTGGTCGGCTGTATTCACAGAGCTTGCATTCCTGCCTCTCACTCAAAATAAGGATCCGGCACATTTTCACTCTGCACAGCCAGAAGAAACAGAATAACACTGCAGGGCTTCTATAATCAGAAAACAGCACAATTGTGTGTCGATCCCTGCCTCTCCTGCATAGATGGGAGATCCGTGCCGTTCATAGAAAGCTGGATTCAACTGTAACAAATCTCCAGCTGTGAGAGGAGTAGAGGTCAGTGCTCAGTCTAGATTGAATGCAGCCTGTGGTATGTATACAGCTCTTACAAAATAAGACTGATAGGGAGAGACACAGTGACATGTGGATTCAGAGAGAGGGGGGGGGGTCTCAGGAACCAGCATGAACAGTGAAGGGTTCATGATGTCACCCAGCTGGGTGGGGAAGAAACGCCCCTGCATGTCTATAGTTGAGAAACTGAGAGCAGTATGAATCAGCCGAACTAAAGAAGCGATACATCCCCTTTAAGCTTCTTCTGTTCTATTACAGTGTTTGCTTGACACACTATATTCAGACTCCCCTGAGGAAGCAAGTACGCGAAACGCACGTAGGGATTCTTATTGGTGGTAATCAACTGGGGTAATACTATGATTATGAAATGTGTATACTTATGAATTACTTATGTATTTAAACATATTAATATAATATATATATTATTTGTTCAGTGATGTGCACTTCGTACTTTATTCATTATGCACTTTTGTGATGAATTAATACAATTATATCTTTTGTGTGTATATATATATATGTAGTTTGGTACAGAGAATGTAGTATGCCTATAGGCGATATATATTATGTATTTTTACTATTGGATAAATCCCGGTTGTGTAGCCTACACCTCATCACTGGTTTGTGTCATATGTGTATTTGATATGTTTTTAGTCATTTTATTATTATGTATTGTGGATTAGAATTAAATAAAGCTCATTAAATTTTTTTTACTTTTCTGAATTTAATTCTATTGCCGGGGTCTTAAAGAAATATTGATCTGTTGTTGATCCAGGTTTTGTTTAGTTTGCTTTGGTGTATGATTACTAATTTGGGTTTAGTAGTCTAGAAGGCAGTCCAACTCAGTGACTGACAGCCTTTCCTGTACGAGTATAAATATAGAGATAACTGTCAATCACTGATTAGGTCTGCCAACCAAACTCCAAAATAAAGAATCATTTACTACAAAACTATATATTAAGCTTCTTCTGTTCTATTACAGACCAGACTGCAAAATTGCAAGTGATGTAACATGTAACATAAAAAGGAGGCACAGAACAGGCCAATAGCTATCCAAAAGGAATCCAATACCAATCTGTAATGTGGACATGTTCATGTAATGCCTTCGATATGATGCTAATAATTCCTATTATTATGGCTTCTCGAACTGCAAATCTTAATTAAAGATTTATTACAGTACCATGAAGGATAGAGATCTGTGCACATGCACAGTCTGTCACCATGACACTAAGGTGCACGTAAATACAATGCTATGCAAAGTTTTAAAGGTGCTGTGAGAAGATAATGCATGCAATTATTCTAAATAAATTCAAATAAATTAAATTAAAGAAATGATTTTCTTGCTGTCTTTACTGAGCTGTAATTAATACCAAATCTCTAAGCTGCACTAACCTCTCTAGTAAAGACCACAGACCTGGATGACTTTGAAAAAGCAAAAGCAGCCCCTAGACACTCATACCATACTTCATGAACCCAAAAGGCTATTATTAAAATCTCTAAGCGCTATACTTTACCTTTATCCAACCCTGAACTTCATGACCCTGATTTTCTCCAATACATTCTTGTCTGTGACAATATTACAAGCTATTTGGCCACGCAGTTTAGAAAAACATTGTGTACTGTACAATTATAGCTTACATGTATACAGATCAAATCGCTCTATCCTTAGGGAAACCTGTTCACAAGTAGTCATCAGCAGAAGATAGGGGGTCAATTATATACAATTACAGAAAATTCCTCATGCACTTAGCTACCTGACACCATGATTAAATTCTATTAAATGCTATTCTCTTTATTATGTGGTTAATAAAAGCTCTTATACTTGATAAGAACACAACTTAGGGAGAATGTTATATATATATATATATATATATATATATATATATATATATATATTATATATATATATATATATGTATATATATATATATAAAATATATATATATATAGTCACATTGCTTCCTACTTTCGATGTAGGCAGTGCGTAGCTCATGAAGAAAACTATGTGTCGTGAGCTGTCTCATTGGGTACATAAGGTGTGATAGGCTGTCTGCACACATATCCCTCGTTGTTGTCATGGGTTAAAGGGGGATCATAAGACTTGCAATAAGGAATAATTATTGGCTTTCAGGCCAAGGGTGGCAATAATTCTGAAACTGTGCATTTTGTGAACTGTTCACGGGCTGCTCTGGTGAAAGCGTACTGCTGAGAGCCACTTGCCATTGATATGAGAGGTGAACATTGACTACAAAGGTGTGCACGGTCAGATTGATGCGCTTATGTGGAGCATTTCACCGGAAAAATTATTCAGTGGGCTACCAAAACAACAGCTCAGTTAATCTTCCTGCACATGGGGCTCTGAAGCAGACCAATGGTCACCACACCTCTGCCAACAAAGTTGCATCAGCAGATAAACTTTCATAATTTTCATGGCAGTTTTATAATTTGACTTCCACTGATTGGCAAAGGTTTGCTTTCTCTAATGAATCTTGTTCTCTGCTTCATTGAAAAGATAGAGGTTGGTGTTTTAGGTGGGAAACATCAGAGATCAAACACCCTGAAAACATTCCTGTGAGAGGTCAAGCTGGTGGTGGCAGGGTTATGGTCTGGGAAATGTTTTTGTGACATTCTGTGGGCCCACTCATCTATGTGGAAGGCACTCTCAACTGAGTTGGACAAGGATCTGTCCTTGCAGATTACATATGCCCATTGTCTTTACTTCAACGGATGGGACCTTCCAGCAAGAGAATGTGACATGCCACATGGCTAGTAATGGCCAGCATTGGTTCGAAGAGTATAACCAAGACGTCCAAGCAGTATGCTGGCCTCCTAATTCTCCAGACTTGAACCCAACAGTGCATTTGTGAGAATATTCCTTATGGTAAAAATGTATTTTGTAATCAACCTGCCTTCTGGTACATATAGATAACTAGTAATAAGGTACCACTGTATTTGTTATATGTTAGTTGTTATGTATCTCACTCTCAATAATCTATCTATCTATCTATCTATCTATCTATCTGTCTGTCTGTCTGTCTGCCTGCCTGTCTGTCTGTCTGCCTGCCTGTCTATCTATATATCCACACACATGAAAATCACATTAATATGACCTCCAGCTGATATCCAGAGTAACTGTTGTATGCTGCATAAACAGCAGCTAAATTGGCTGTGGGTGATTCAATGATGTCCTAGTAGTTTGTTGCAGGTATCTGAAGCCATACTGACTGCATACCACAGCTGCTGGAGGGTGTGTGGGGGGGGGGGGGGGGATCCATACAGCAATACAACTAGTAGTCTCACAAATGTACAATTGGGTTCAAGTCTGGAGAATTAGGGAGTCAGCATACTACTTCGACATCTTGGTTATACTCTTCCAACCAATGTTGGCCATTTCTAGCCATGTGGCTTGTCACATTGTCTTGCTGGAAGGTCCCATTCAATGTCCACTTAAATGGAAACTGGTGAAAATCATAGTATCCTGTGTGAAGTATCCACTGTAGTCTTGGGTTTGATAGCCGTCTCTTGTTTGTTTCCACATGAAAATGTATCAGAGAAAATGAAAGCTACCTGGAATTAATGCATGGTAGGAGCCAATGGTATTATTGTAAAATACATGTTTGAGTCAATTTAATTTATTGATGGTTCTTTTTTGACTGGAAAGGATTAACTGTGCTGTGTATAGTTAACTGTGCATAGTTACAGCATGTTTCAAGATAAATCCAGAATTACCATAATGATGGGCTTTGGGGTGGGAATCCTAGATTTATATATTCAAATATAGTCCTATCACAGCAATTCTCTTCTAGCAACTTATGAAAAAGTACAAATCTCCAACCCTCTCCCTTAAAATTAGGTTTTGTAGCAAGCTTGTTTGCGCAGGTCCATATTTTCCATTGGGCAGGGTAAGCAGTGTAGGCAGCTGCCTGGGGGCCAACGAGCATGAAGGACGCTCCCGGGCAGCCGCCTACCTTGCCCACTGGCATGACTTGACCCCTGTGGTGGGTTTGGGTGGCACGTCCTTGTGCAGGTCCAGACCCCCCGCGTCTTTAAGCGGCACAGGAGGCGATGTCATCACCACCCTGCGGCGCTGCTGTATTTCCTAGGCAGACAGCCTATAGGCTTCCAGCCTAGGAAATCTCGGGAGCCATGTCCCGGCGTAGGCAGCGTGATGACGTCACGCTGCTCACGGCGGGGGAGCACGAAAAAGTAAGTAACATTTTTTATATTTTTTTGTATATACAGGGGCCCTATATCACCTATGGGGAGCTACATAACTTATAGGGGGGCTATAACCTACAGGGGGGCTATATCACCTACAGAGAGCCTATAATTTACAGGGGGACCTATAACCTACAAGGGGCTATATCACCTACAGGGAGGCTATATCACCTATAGGGGTCCTATAACCTACAGGTGGCCATATATGCTACAGGGTGGCTTATAACCTACAGGGGGCTATAACCTAGAAGGGGCCATATATCCAACAGTGGGCTTATAACCTACAGGGGGATATAACCTACAGGGGGGATATAACCTACAGGAGGGTCTATAACCTACAGGAGGGCCTATAACCTACAGGGGGCTATAACCTACAATGCGCCATATATCCTACTGCGGCCATTACACCTACAGGGGGGCTATATCACCTACAGAGAGGCCATATCCCCTACCGGGGGGCTATATCACCTACAGAGAGGCCATATCACCTACAGGGGGGCTATATCACCTACAAGAGGGATTATATCCTACAGGAGGGCCTATAGCCTACAGGTGGCTTACAACCTACAGGGGGATATAACCTACAGGGGGGATATAACCTACAAGGGGGCGTATATCCACAGGTACGGGGGGTACCTACGGGGGGCCATAACTTACAGGGAGGCCTATAACCTATTGAGGGGCTATATAACCTACAGGGGGCCATATAACTTACAGGGGGGCCTGTAACCTACATGAGGGTCTATAACCTATCGGGGGCCATATATCCTACAGGGGGATTATAAACTACAGGGGGCATTTGGGTTTTACGGGAACCCTTTTTTTCTGTGTTTTTATACAGTATTCCAACATGAAACAACCTCAAAAAACTCTCCAAACCCCCACTCCCCTTTTAAAAAAATGGGGGGTAAAGGTGCGGACGGGCAAGCTGCCTCCAGACATCCCCCCCTTTGTGATGTTTCAGGGAAAAAGGGGAAGAGGATTCCAGTGGCTACAATCTGTGAAATTTTGTAAAACCCCAAACCCCAAAAGAGTTAAGGCAGTGCGGGGAAAATAATAGTGGCCACACAAAATATTGACACTTTGGGCGAAAATTGCCATTTTCACTTAGGGGTTACCCTTTTATTGTAAAATTTTTAGACATGAGGCGTTATACAAGCTGTGCACCAAAATTTTTTTGCATTGTATCACAGTGTCATTTCTTTGTTGTCCCATGAAAGATAAATAAAATATTACAAAATTAGGGTTTACTCACTTATGTGAGATTCTGTAACTCATAAATAAACAGTACAGTCTCTTGAAGACTACCTTATGTCTTATATGCAATAATTTATAAATGATTCATTAATTCACTCAGAGAATTCTTTTTTTAGCCAACGTATCGCCCAGCGGGTCTTTATCTTTTAGACATATAAAACTTTTTTTCCCCCCATCTTGCACTCCTTCATTAGTTGGGGAGTTTGCTCACTACCTCTGATAATCCATGATGTTGTATTGGGCAGAGGCTTTAGTCTTTTCTTGTGTCTTTTCCTGCCTCGGATTTACATCTGTGGCGCTCCAGCATTCCTCTCACAATAGGCCTTATTTACACAAATTTTCTGCAAAGGCTGCTTGTTGACCCAAACACCAGTCCAAAACTCACTTTCACTTTTTAAACTGCTCTGATTTATGCTATCGGCCAAGAAGACAGTCTTTTCTATTTAAAAAGTTTTGATAAATAACCAATTTTAAGGGTTTTAAAAAACCCTAACTTTTGAAAGGAAGGTGTGACCTTCTAAAAGTGAGGCTGATAAGCATGTGGGACAAGTGGTTACCATCCAACCATCTAGCCAGCTTTATATTTAACAAAGCTAACAATGTACTTAAATTGTTGATTACAGAAAAGGTACTGCTGTGCTTTTACACAGTGAATTGGGAAATTATAGTGAAATTTGTCAGCTAATTCTTAGCTATTTTTTAATCCCTTATGTGAAGAACTGCAAAGTAAACTTAAACATTCACACATTCTCCATATACTGCAGTTGTTATGTGGAATGAGCCTATAGCAGTCTTGGGGCCCATTGGTAGAAGTGATTCTAGGGGCCTAACCTACAGCTCCTGTGCATGACCGCTGCCATTCTCCTTTTTCTTTAGGGCCCTTCCCTGGCAGGGCTTATCCCAAAGGCCATCAAGCCGGTCCCCAAAATTGTCCCCTTTAAACAAGGGATTGTTTTTTCAAGCCTGGGAAATCTGGGACCAACACAGGGGAAATTAGTGCTTGTCGTTTTTGAAAATCTATCCAAGTGGAGACATTTCTTGGAAACATTATTAACCCCTATTTTTCTATCTACATAGACATATGAAGGCTTTTATTTTCCAGGATAAGATGTAACTTCTAATGGTGTCATTCACCTTGCCATAGAGTATACTGGGAAACCGCAAAAAGATTCTAAATGGGTCAAAATGTGAAAAAAGTACTTGTGTTATGTTTGTGGGGTTTTTTACAGCATTCACTCTCCAGTATAAATAATGTGTTCTCTGTTTTCTGCAGGTTGATACAATTCCGGCCATACCAAATATGTAGGGTTTGCATATTATGTTATAGTAATGTAAAAACAATCCAAACGTTTTCTATTTTTGAAATATGCACCGCAGCCACTTTCGGCGACCAATAACTTTCTTGCACTTACACCTACAATACCGTTCAAACTTTTCTGGTCACCCAGACAATTTTGTGTTTTCCCTGAAAACTCATACTTTTATTTATCAAATGAGTTGCAAAATGAATAGAAATATCATCCAGACATTGACAAGGTTAGAAATAATGATTTTTATTTGAAATAATAATTTTCTACTTCAAACTTTGCTGTCATCAAAGAATGCTCCATTTGCAGCAATTACAGCATTGCAGACCTATGGCATTCTAGCTGTTAATTTGCTGAGGTAATCGGGAGAAATTTCACCCCATGCTTCCAGAAGCCCCTCCCGCAAGTTGGATTGACTTGATGGGCACACATTTGCGTACCATACGGTCAAGCTGCTCCCACAACAGCGCAATGGGGTTGAGATCTGGTGACTGCGCTGGCCACTCCATTGCAGATAGAATACCAGCTGCCTGCTTCTTCCCTAAATAGTTCTTGCATAATTTGGAGGTGTGCTTTGGGTCATTGTCCTGTTGCAGGATGAAATTGGCTCCAATCAAGCACTGTCCACAGAGTATGGTATGGCATTGCAAAATGGAGTGATAGCCTTACTTATTAAAAATCCCTTTTACCTTGTACAAATCTCCTACTTTACCAGCACCAAAGCAACCCCAGACCATCACATTACCTCCACCATGCTTGACAGATGGCGTCAGGCACTCTTCCAGCATCTTTTCAGTTGTTCTGCATCTCACAAAATGTTCTTCTGTGTGATCCAAACACCTCAAACTTCAATTTGTCTGTCAACAACAGTTGTTTCCAATCTTCCTCTGTCCAATGTCTGTGTTCTTTCTCCCATATTAATCTTTTCCTTTTATTAGCCAATCTCAGATATGGCTTTTTCTTTGCCACTCTGCCCTGAAGGCCAGCATCCCGGAGTCGCCTCTTCACTGTAGAAGTTGACACTGGCGTTTTGCGAGTACTATTGAATGAAGCTGCCAGTTGAGGACCTGTGAGGCATAAATTTCTCAAACTAGAGACTCTAATGTACTTGTCTTGTTGCTCAGTTGTGCAGCAGGGCCTCCCACTTCTCTTTCTACTCTGGTTAGAGCTTGTTTTTGCTCTCTTCTGAAGGGAGTAGTACGCACCGTTGTAGAAAATCTTCAGTTTCTTGGCAATTTCCCGCATGGAATAGCCTTCATCTCTACAAGAATAGACTGTTGAGTTTCACATGAAAGTTCTCTTTTTCTGGCCATTTTGCGAGTTTAATCGAACCAACAAATGTAATGTCCCAGATTTTCAACTAGCTCAAAGGAAGGTCAGTTTAATAGCTTCTCTAATCAGCAAAACGGTTTTCAGCTGTGCTAACATACTTGCACAAGGGTTTTCAAGGGTGTTCAAAATATCCAATACCTTTCTTACACAGTTAGCAAACACAATGTACCATTAGAACACTGGAGTGATGGTTCTTGGAAATGGGCCTCTATACACCTATGTAGATATTGCATCAACAACCAGACGTTTGCAGCTAGAATAGTCATTTACCACATTAGCAATGTATAGAGTGGATTTCTGATTCATTTAATGTTAGCTTCATTGAAAAAAATGTATTTTTCTTTCAAAAATAAGGAAATTTCTACGTGACCCCAAACTTTTGAACGGTAGTGTATATTTCACAGAGCTCAGCTTCTCTCCCTCTATCATATAACCCTATATATCATACAGTTCAGTTTCTCTCCTTCTATCACATCCTGCTAACACATAGGGAGCATAAGCCACTTACGGCCACTTGTTACTCCTGGTTGATGAGAACAACATACCTTGATGACTACCAGTATCTGATGGCTCTCAGGAAGAGCATTGATGACCACTTATTACTGATAATTAAACCAAACAACATCTACCTGACAGTAATGGCTGATGGGAATAACATTTACTGAGCTATCACTGAGGCACAGGAATGAGAAGAACAGCTGAAGTGGTCATTCTGTACTAATGGCTGTCACTGTTGGCTGCTATGAACAACCACTACCCACTCACTGAACATTGTTTTCACTTTACACTGTAATACTGTTTTACAGGGAAGTTTTGCAGTGAGGCACTGTATTAGAATATTATAGACTTGTTCCAGGAAATAAAAAAAGCTCCTTGTAGACTTTCCTTTACATTCAGCACCCTAGAGTAAGATGTGCACTTTATGGATTTATTTGATAGGATTAGTGATGTCATCTGATGCTCTTTATTAGCTGGGTCAGTGCCACCTTTTCTATTGAGATAAACTGTTTTACTAAATAGATTACACTCCCTTCCAAAATTCTACAGGCACCAATTTATCTGGACTGAGAACAAGAAACGTAATCCATCTGCTTTTCTGCTTAGAGGAAAACTTTCCAGCAAGTCCCAGTCGTCCAGAATGTAGACTCAATCCTTTCTGTTGAATTTCCTATTTAGCTCAACTAATATCGCTACTATACTACTACACTATATAAGTTACATATATCTATATATCTGTATATCCAATTGAAACCAGATGTTTACATACACTATATAAAAAGACACATATGCAAGTTTTTCTCACTATCTGACATGAAATCAGAATAAACCTTACCTGTTTTAGGTCAATTAATATTTCCAAAATTATCTAGATTTGCCAAATGTCAGAATAATAAAAGAGAGAGAATTTTTTAGGCATTTTTATTACTTTCTGCAAAGTCAAACGTTTACATACACTAGGATTACTATGTCTTTAAACAATTCGGGACAGCCCATATGATGATGTCATGACTTTGGAGGCTTCTGATAGGGTTATTGGCAATATCTGAGTTAATTAGAGACACAGTTGTGGATGTATTTTAATTCACACACTGCTTCTGTGTGTAACATCTTGGGAAAGTATAAAGACATCAGCCAAGATATCAGGAAGAAAATTGTGGACTTGTACAAGTCTGGACCATTCTTGAGTGCAATTTTCAGATACCTAAAGGTGCCCCGTTCATCTAAACAAACAATTAAACGCAAGTACAAAAAAGATGGGAATTTCCAGCCATCATACCGCTCAGGAAGGAGATGGGTTCTGTGTCTCAGAAATTAATGTGCTTTGGTCCGACATGTGCATATCAACCCAAGAACAAAACCAAAATACCTTGTGAAGATGCAGGCAGAAGCTGGTAAGCTTGTGTTATTATCCACAGTGAAACAAGTATTGTATCAACATAGCCTGAAAGGCCACTCTACCAGGAAGAAGCCATTATACAAAAGAAACATATAAATGCCAGATTGTTTGCAAATGCACAAGGAACAAAGACCTACATTTTTGGAGACATGTCCTGTGGTCTGACGAAGCTAAAATTGAACAGTTTGACCATAATGGCCATCATTATGTTTGGAGGAAAAAGGAAGAAGCTTGGAAGTCTAAGTACACTATCCCAATTGTGAAACGTGGGGGTGGCAGCATCATGTTGTGGGGTTGTTTTGCTGTAGGAGGGACTGGTGCACTTCACAAAATAGATGCCATCATGAGGAAAGAAGATTAGGTGGCAATACTAAAGCAACATCTCAAGACATCAGCCAGAAAGTTAAAACAATCTATTAAAATGCAACACCGTAGAAGAAGAAAAAAATGGCAGACCTAGGATTTAGTTTTAGACTCCAGACGGCTATGACCACCGATCAGCACATTACAATCAAGTCATGGAGGCGGTAATAGGATGACAAAAGGAATCTAATCACTAAGATGCCATGATCAGCATTGATCCTGACATCTAGGGGCTTAAATAGCCTCAGACATATCTCCAACCCTAGTCCTTAGAGTGGGTTGATGGTGGTTTAAAAGGGCTGGCATCCACAACTAATGACATGGGCACAGCTCGTGTGTACACCTTCACTATGTAGATCTATGCCACTTTGTGGAAACTGCCTATTTCCTGTTATAAATGTACATCATGGAAATGTGAGAGTCTGAAGTGATGAAAATTTTCATAATTAGCAAAATGGAGCTACTAGGCTCAACATGACAGGGCTGCCAGAAAATTGCTGCAATTAAGAGGAATGTTCCAGCATCAGCGTGTAGTAACACAAAAACTCTAAACTTTATTTCAATTCATTCAAAAACTTCCCAGTGAGGTAATGAAGACCAAAGCACAGGTAAGGTTTTTTTAGTGGACTGCAATAAAGTTTGCACTTTTTAACTTTACTACATGTTAATGCTGGAATTTTCCCTCTTTTTTTGTGGATGTTTTTATTGTGGCCCAAAGTCAGGGCCAGAATGGGACTAAAAGGTAGCCCTGGCATAAAACCTCCACCAGACCACATACAATTTCCACCTCCAAATTTTTCCTTGGTCATGCACCTCTCCACTTTCTAACATACACAACACTGTAACCACAAGCAACAATGTAAAAGTGGCACACAGATCCCCACTAATCTCTGTGTGAAACACGGAGATGGCAGCAGCATGTTTTGGGGTTGTTTTGCTGCAGGAGGGACTGATGCACTTCACAAAATAGATGGCATCATGAGGAAAGAAGATTATGTGGCAATACTGAAGCAACATCTCAAGACATTAGCCAGAAAGTTAAAGCTTGGGTGGAAATGGGTATCCCAAATGACAATGACCCAAAGCATACTGCCAAACCGGTTACAAAGTGACTTAAGGATAACCAAGTCAATGTTTTGGAGTGTCCATCACAAAGCCCTGAACTGAATCCTATTGAAAATGTATGGGTAAAGCTGAAAAGACAGGTGTGAGCAAGGCAACCTACAAACATGGCTCAGTTACACCAGTTCTGTCAGGAAGAATGGGCCAAAATTCCTACCAACTATTGTGCGAAGCTTGTGAAAGGATATCCAAAATATTTGACCCAAGTCATACAGTTTAAGGGCAATGCTACCAAATACTAATGAAATGTATGTAAACTTTTGACTTTGCAGAAAGTAATAAAAATGCCTTTAAAAATTATCTCTCTCTCATTATTCTGGCATTTGACAAATATAAATAATTTTAGTAATCCTAATTGACCTAAAACAGGTAAGGTTTATTTTGATTTCATGTCAGATTGTGAGAAAAACATGCATGTGTGTCTTTTTATACAGTGTATATAAACTTCTGGTTGCAACCATAGGTTTATAGACCCACTCAGTAGGTAGATCAATACATATAAATATAAAGGTCTCCACAATAGGGAGGTATATAGTACCCCATTAGGTACCTTTATAGACCCTCTCCATAGGTAGGGAGGTATATAGGGTCCCCTCAGTAGGTAAGTTGTAGGGCTCTTCCAGTAGGTTGGTATATATGGCCTTCTAATAGGTATGTACATAGGGTCCACCAGTAGATAGGTTGGTATATAGGGTCCCCCCATTAGGGAGGTAGGTAGGACTATAAGGCTCCCTCAGTAGATAGGTACATAGGCCCTCCAATAGGTAGGAGGGTATAAAAGGCCTCCCAAGTAGGTGGGTATAAAGACCCACCCACCAATAAATAGGTACATTGGGTTTCCCAGGAGATGGGATGGTTGGTATATAGGTTCCCACCAGTATGTAGATATGTACATAGGCCCCCCAGTAAGTAGATAGGTATAAAGGGTCCCCGAGTAGGTAGGTTTATAGGGATCCCCTAGAATGTAGATATGTATATAGAGCCCTCAGTAGGTAGGTAAGTATGTAGGGCCCCCTCTAGTAGATAGGTATATAAAGTCCCACTATAGTTAGGTATAAAGGGCTCCCCAGTAGGTAAGGAAGTACATAGAACCCCAAGTAGGTATATGTATATCGGGCCTCTCAGTGGGTAGGTAGGTATGACTGTCTCTAGTAGGTAGGTATATAGGGCCTCCAGTAGCTAGATACATAGGGCTCCCAGTATATATACCGTATACTTTCCCCCAGTAGGTAGGTAAGTATATACTGTCCCCCAAAAGTTAGGTAGGTATACAGAGCCACCTACGGAAAAAAAATACTCACCTTTCTGCTGAAAATCTGAGTCCAGAGCGGGCAGCATGACGTCATCATGCAACCTGCTCCGGGCACCACTTCTGGCTTCTACTAGGCCCTAAGTCTAGCCATAGGCTTATGGCCTAGTACAGGCAACAGAGCAGGCAATGCAATTACATCATCACATCACACCACCTGCGCCGCAGCCTCCCAAGGAGCTGAACAGCCTGAGCTGCTGCACGTCACTAGTCGGCAAGGTAAGGAGCACATGGCTCCGTTTTGCACCATAGTTTTCAATTGTATGTGTGTCCCACAGACATGCATACATTTGAAAACTTGCACCGGAAATCAGGGCCCACCAGGATGTATCTGCAGTTCCCTGGTGAGCTCTCCGAGTCAGCACAGTGGCCCGGACATTGGTGGCCCACTGTGAATCTGCCTGGTGGATCAGATTTCGAGGTCAGGCCACCGTGGCTTTCTGTGCAAAGACTCAGATGCATGCATTGGAGACAGTCAAAACACACACGGAAGTGAGCTGTACTGCAATGATTTCTTGTGCTTTACTTAGCATCAAAGAGTACTGGGCTGTACAGAAGAAGTCACGAAGTTGACAGCCCTTTTCTGAATTCACCTAATGCTCTGCAGCCATTGTCAGGAGCTGCACCTCACTTTTGTCTTTCTCTATCCATTGCACATAATACTTGTAGCATTTATTTCCTGCTTCAATTTAGCTTCTTTGCATTTGGACCTGAAAGCAGGAAAAAATATCTGAACGGGAGAAGAGAACCTTCTGTGTTTCCAGCATTATGAGCAATGAGCTGTAAGGGAGTGTGCAGAAGTCAGTGAGGCAGGGGCGTTACTAGTGTCCTAAAACATCCGGGGCCGTTCCCTTTGTGTTACGTTTGCTCAGTAGGGCTGGGTTCACACAGAAGTTTTCACGCTATATCGTGCGGCATGTATTTTTACAGAAAAAAAAGTATGGGCGACATGTATGATTTTTGGTGTTAAGACGCCAATTTTTATGCGCATAACAATAGTATAGAATGCGCCTGATTTATGAACTCGCTCTACTGTAGGTCATAAATTAGGCACATTTTAGCGTATAACGTCAATTCTGGCTCAGGTAAACCACTTAAAAACTTGAAAGTGGTTTACCTATTCCAGCAGTAATGCAAGTGGAATTGCCGTAACGAAGCTTTGTGCGGTTCTAGTGCGCCCTGTCTCCCGCATGCCCTCCAAGGTCAGGCGCATTACAAAGTGCCGCAGGTGCTCTGTAATGCGCCTGATATTGGCGTACAGGCAATTTTAAACTATAGCGAACGGGGCTGCGCTAGATGTCGGGCTGAAAAGATGCCAGACTTCTGGCACAGTCCCATTGATACATGTCACCCTATGTTCCTGTCATATATTTTATGCATATTCCACATATTACAATCACAAAACATAGAGAGTAACTGGTATATAAAAATAACAATCTTTATTAATAACATGTTAAAACATCCTACAATAAACGAACAGGTTCTAAAGGGATCCCATATAAGACGGGTCTATTCACTATAATAACAGTATAGATATAGGTATAATACCGGGAGGTATACAATATATACAATATAGCATCACTCTAAGTAAATTCTACCAATAGTCATGGAATACATTGGCTGATATAACAATCCTATAAATTAATGGAGTATATCAGAGCATTATTGTAAATCTCAGTAGCTCAATGCCTCACTAGTATAGATAGAATAGACCGGTCGCCCCGACGCACGTTTCGCAAGTCTTTTGCTTTCTCAAGGGGTAAACACGCTCAGTGAGCTCTCCCCAGTTAAATACTGCCGCGTCTAACACCCGCAGCTGGGACATGATGCGGCGCATGCGCAGTGTTCGGAAGGAGAGTAGCCGATGCCCCACTTCCGGCAGTCCCGCACCAGCGCGCACGCGCGGAAGACAGAAATCTCCGCGCATGCGCCCCACGCGTTAAAGGACGCCGAATGGGAGCCGGCATCCATCTCCCCACACAGCGCACGCGCACTGCTCCCAAAGCGCTGTGAACCGAACCAAGTGTCTGAATTTGCAGTAAGAAACTACAACATACCCTTCGTTACTAATGTCCAGTATGTCAAAACGGCAATCAAACATCACAGTGTCTTTTGTCACATATGCATAATCAGTATATTATATCTACATACATCATTTTCATCTACAGATATAAATAAACAACACAAAGTGTCAAAAAAACATCAGTAATGTAATTATGATATGCATTTATAGAGACATAACAACAGTGTTGATCATCGTTTTTTTTCTCAGATTCATCAGGCAGCAATCCTTAAGGCCTTATTCTCCAGCTGTTAATGTATATTATAAGTACAAGGTCCACGTCGCATATTGTACATCATGCCACAGATCATAAATGCAAACTAAAAAGGAGAAAGAAAATCACTGATTAACCCCTTAACGACCTTGGGCGTATGAGTACGTCCCAGGGCCGCTAAGGGGCTTTGCAGGGGGATCGCTCCACGACCCCCCCGCACAGCCGCCGGGTGTTATCGTCATAGATGGCCCGCCGGCACTGTTTTACCCATCAGGCGCCGCGGCAAAGATGGCCGCGGCGTCTGAATTAACGCCGATCGGTGCCGCGCACAGATCGGTGCGGTGATCGGCATAAGCGCAGCTATGCTGCGCCGATCCGATCACCGGGCATTGTGGTGGGGAGTAGTGTTGAGCGATTGCATTGGCTGTCGAGATCGATCGATAGTCGGCCGCTATCGATAAGGTTTTTCGATAGTGAGCGTCGATTATGAACGATGACCATTAAAGTCTATGGGAGAGCAACAACACCTTCATTATTACACCTAACAAGGCTGGGGAAGCTGAAATTAACATCCACAACAGGGCAAATGGATACCTGCTAATCTTAGGGAACACACAT